>JAWDGP010004156.1:0-57500 GCA_033675545.1 Elysia crispata
CACACGAGGAGGACAAACTCCGCCGGCTCCTGGCTAGCCCGTCCTTCGCCAGAGCGAACATCTTCGACGACGACCTCGCCGCCGTGGAGGTCCACAAGAGCCGTCTGGTCCTCAACCGTCCCGTATACGTGGGCATGAGCATTCTCGACCTATCGAAGACGTTAATGTACGACTTCTACTACGGGCAGCTTAAGAACCAGTACGGAGACCGGTGCCAGCTCCTCTACACCGACACCGACAGCCTTCTCCTTGAGATCCAGACGGAGGACGTCTATCGGGACATGGGCAAGCACGCCGAGCTATACGACACGTCCGACTACCCACGCGAGCACCCTCTGCACAGCGTCGAAAACAAAAAGGTTGTCGGGAAGATGACGGACGAATGTGCCGTGCGCCCAATCGCGGAATACATCGGCCCAAGATGTACAGCATCCTCGAGGCCAACGGGGACAACATGAAGAAAGCCAAGGGCGTGAAAAAGTACGTCGTCCGGAAACACATAAGACACAATCAATACAGGGAGGCTCTATTCGAGAAAACGACCTTCCACCACGGCATGAATGTCCTGCGATCAGAGCGCCACCGTATCTATGGGCAACATCTCCACAAGGTATCGCTGTCCCCCTTCGACTCCAAGCGGTGGATCGCAGAAAACGGGGTTAAAACTCTTGCTTATGGGCATAGGGATGCCCTACCGACCGGTACAGCCGAGATGAACGCTTACATTGACGAATTTCTTAACGGTTGAGAACACCATTGGGAGGCAATTGAGTGTCAGGAGGCACAACCAAAAGCTCCTCACGGACAAACCCCCGACTAGGTCCTTGACCTTCAAGATAATAAAGCACAGGCTCTCCGGGCTTGGTCAAGGTGCGCCCTAGCCGGTACACCCGGAGGGACCACACAGGGTCTGTAGCGCGACGCCGTCCGCCCTCGAGTTCGCCGGGCTTATAGAGGAAGCGAACACCGGCCCCCGAAAGGAGCTTCTGCTCTTGAAGGCCAACAGGGCGGCCAGGAACCGTAGAAGAGGGCTCTCCACTCACAGACTTTACCTTAATGGCCTCAGAGGGTCGCTTACCGGTCAGCCGGGTGACCTCTCCATTCAGAGCAGAGACAACCGCAGGCAGCCGCCGCACCCACTCTGTGGATCGTCCACCAACAGGCAGCCGCATCTCCTGGGCGTACTGGTGGCCGAAGAGCCTCTCAGACAGAGTTCTGTTCCACCGCTCCACGATTCCTTGGTCCCGGTGGGAACCGACCCGGCCGCGCCTTACCTCGACGGTGTGTATAGCAAGTAGTTGGCTAACTTCCCCATAAATTCGCGTCCAGGGTCCACCTGTAGCAGCTTGGGCCACGTCAAAGGCCCCCGTTTGTAGATGCGAGACAGGGCATCGGCGACCCCTGCTGCACCCTTGGTAGTCAGCGGCTCGGCCTCCTTGTACCGCGAGGCAACGTCGACTACGGTCAAAGCGTACTTATAGGTCTTCCGTCCCACGCGGTCGTGCGGAAGGAAAAGGAGGTCGGCTTGATGGACCTCATTTGGCACCTGGACATCAAACTTTGGTCTCGGTATGTGCCGCGGCGCAGGTAGGTAGATCTGCCAGATGGCCTGTTTCTTCAGCCAGTCTTTTGCCACATCGACAGGGACCCCCGCTGCAGACGCCAGCTTCTTAACAGCTGTGATTCCTTTCCAGTAGCCCCCGGGGCTGTAGTAAATTCTCGACAGGCGAGAGTCCATTGCCATGTATTCCAAAAACCCAACCAACCTCCAACACACCGCCAGAAAAATTGGGGTCTCACCGACTATCTCCTAGCGATATAGTATGTCACAAGGCCGGTTACGACCATACCCCCGATAACAAATGAAATCTCGCGGTCTTTTTGGGCGCTGCTCAGTGTATAGAAGTCGGAAAGCTGGGGCTCGGGCTCTAGGGGGGCGAGTGTTTCTCCTGTGACGAGGATGTACTCGCGCCATGCCGCTTCGGCGTCCTGAAAGTTCTGGACTGTCTGGTGTTGTTCCCTGAGTTTTTTGTTGATCCAGTCAAGGCGTTCAGTACGCCTCTCAGACCATTGTTCCTGGGCGGTCTGCAGCTGCTCCATGGCCTTGTCGTGTCTTTTCTGTTCTTCGAGTGTGTCTCCGCGGTCTTCTTTGTCGAGCTTCGAAAAGAGGTAGTTCGAGCCGCTGAACGCCAGAGCGTTCACGATGGCGCCTCCGGCCATCATCGCGATGCTAGCCATTGCCATTGTGCTACTAAGCAGCAATGTTAGAGGGAATAATCCCACGTTTAATTAACTCGTCCTTAGTTAAAATGGCGAACGAGACATTCATAAACATCATCCCGGCATCGCGCGCCGTCGTGTCGAGTTTTGGTAAGCTCCCTTTTATGACCATCTGGGTGAGCTTAGCATACCCTATCGAAAGCCCGCTGACAAGGGCGGCATGATACATTGTGTTCGCTATAACTTTTCCGTCAATCGAAGCCATGGTGTTGTTATTCCATATAATGGGGATTGTGCGCAACCTTTAATTGCTGAGCAGGACCCGCGCTGCTTTTCAGGGTGGTCTTTTTCTCCTTTGGCGGCGGCGGTTCTGCGCGGTTAAACTTAGACCAATAGACCAGCCCCCCGACAGCGGCCACCAGTGCGCCTAAATATAACATAGAGCCTTCTTCTTTTTTGTCGCTGCGTCGGATCGGAGCGGCTTCCGGGGCGGGCGGGTCGGCCACGAACGCGGGATCCCGCAGAGCCTCCTTGGCTTCCGCGAGTTCTCTCTCAAGTCGCTCCGACTTGGCTTTCCTGGCGGCGGCGCCGGCACGCCCCGCGGCAGCCTTCTTCTCGTTTTTAGACGGCTGGCTGGGGGCCGTCACCCTCAAAGCAGGTTGAGACTGTGGCTCTATCTGCTTGGTTGTCTCCGGCGGCTCCGCCGGAGTGGTTGTCTCCGTCGACTCCTCCGGTGGAGACACATTGCTGTATTTCGAGTTCATCTTCTTCTATATTCTTTGGACACCGGTGTCCAAATTGGCAGTACTTAGCCGTGGTCAACGCCACGGTGATCGGCGCCAGAAGATTTCCATAGCGGTAATTCAATTCGCAAGCAGTTCTGTTGAGCACGCGGTCGACAATCAGGTCGGCTCGAGGTCCTCCATGAGAGGCTGCCGGTTCTCAGGCGGTAACGGGAGAAACTTAGTGGCCAAGGTTGTATAGAGCTGCAGCGCAGCCTTCCCCAGCGTTTTTGTCATGCAAACACCGAGTCGTGCCTCGTAGCGGGTGTGGAGCTTTCTAACCTCGTCGTCGTCCATATTGTCGATTTCTTCCACGGACAGGGACTTACCAAGGTACTTTTTGGCCTGCCCCCCTGCTGCGATAATGGCCAGCTTATCGCGCTGTTCCGCCACCGTTGTAGTCTTTGGCACAGCTGGTACCGACGGCGCCGCGGGCACCTCGGTTTCATTGGCGAGTAGTCCGTCGAGCAAATTGTCCATTTTCTTTTCGAAGGTCTTTGTATGTAATAAAGTTATAAGTTTCCTAATTTCTCGCCTAGCTTTAATATATTGGTAGACTACCCACAGGAGAACCACAAGTGTGGTCAAGGAGAGAGCCGTGTTTAATATTGTTAACAACATCTGCTAAGCAAATGATAAACATTAGCTAAGCAAATGATAAACATCAGCTAAGCAAATGATATGAAGATGGTTGTGAAGTGTTTAACAACAGCTTCGCATGTTTTTTCAAGGCGAGCTGACACCTAACGGCTACTCGTTCTTCCCGGTTCGCTATGACGTCGTTCTCCCGGAGGCACTCCTCGAAAGAGTCTCGGTCCTTACAGTGGAACAAAGCCACCCACTGGGTCTGTTCACGCAGGTCTTTGAGGACCGAATTGTATCGCTGAGACAGCACCCAGACGGATTGCTGGGCGTGGCGGCCGGAGAAGGCCAACTCCGAGAGGGTGTCTTTCTTTTTCGTCATCGCCTGCGAGGCGCTGCAGTCGTCGATGATGAAAAGGGTCGGCTCGCCCTTGAAACGGTTGTACCAAAAGCGGAGCCAATCGTGCAGGCGTTCGCCCGGGTCGACAATATATATCTCAGGGTCCCCCCATATCCATGGACGACCCTGGTAGGTGGTGTTGTGCCGGATGGTGGGGCACAGTATGACGATGTGGTGGAAGACCCCGCGATAGGGCCCCTCGAGGAGGTCTAGGGCGAATACTGTCTTCCCGCAGCCTGTTTGCCCGCAAATGATCGCCGAGTGGGGGGAGTGGGGTAAGGGCGCTCTAATAGAGGACGGAGACGATGCGGCCATCCTCCAGGTTAAGTTGGGCATCCATGACGACGTACAAATAGATGTTCAAAGCGCCAGCGGACTCGGCCTTCTTGGTGATCTGGATGGTAATACCTTCGCTGGCGTTCTCTACGCGACGCCCGTTGCCGTGGAGCTGATCGTCATCGCTCGACCGCAGGTCCAGCCACAGGCAGTACTTACTGGTAAAGTACTCGCCTAGAGACACGTCCGCTAGAGCAAGGTCTTTCGCGACCGCGCCTGTCACGGGGCTCCGCTTATGACCGCCTGCGTAAAGCTTTCTGGATTCGTCCCACTGTTGGTACGCGCGGATCCCCTGGCTGTACAATTGATTCGGGACGCCCTCGATTGTGACCTCGACCTTGGTAATTTGGGGGTTGTAGAAAGCCTCGGTGTCGCGCTTGTAGGCAGCTGCGGGGTCCTCGAATAACATAAGAACACCCTTCATGGAACGCGCGGGGACGTTGAGATTGATGTTCCAGAGCGTGTCGCTTTTGTTGTATGTGATCTTGCGGTGGCGCAGAACGCGGTCGTACAGGATCGCCAAGGAGCTAGCGTACTGGTTGCGGATATTTCGGGCGAGGCTCTCGTTGGTGACCTTGTCGAACTCGAGGCAGATGTTATCGATCGTGTAGCTGCCGTCACCAGTGGACTTTATGACTCGACTGTAGTCGTTGAAAGTGAGTTCGTATTCGAGGCGGTCCCCAAGGGCCGCCTGGTGGAAGGGCATGTGGGACTCGAGCAGTTCGAAGTCCAGCGGCACGAAGAAGCGGTTTCCATACGCGGTGGCAATGGCCTGGTCGACGGCATTGTCCTTAGCGTCTCCTGCGCCGACACGAAGTTTGGTCGCGTTTCGGTTGGTAGTAATGTCAATTCCCTGGTATTGGGTGTTTTCCCTCTCTCGAGCTGTCTTCCAGAGGTCTTGATAGCAGTAATATATATCGCTGTTATCGATAGACATCACCTCGTTGCCGGAGATTTTAATGGTCAATTTCTTGACCACGGCGCGGCCTATATTCTGGACCAGGGTCCGGTTTGCGTCAGTCGAGATCAGCGAGATGGTGAATGCCAGTCTCGCGGATCCGGGCACGACAACGTCATTGCTCCCCAGATTTGGGAAGCGGACCAGCAACTGCTGGTTCTGATCAATCGCCGCCGGGTTGTTGGTGACAACAACTGACTGCCGCACAGCCTTGACCCCGAGGGGCTCGCGGAGACGACGGTAAGGATTGAGTTTTTTCCCATATGCGCTCGAAGCCATGATAATATATTGAACTTGGGTAAACTGATCTTCAATATAAAACACCATGGCGGAACGTCCCGATGTTGATTTCTTTGGTCATCCCGATTCTGCTGCCCGCCCTGCTTTTACCGATGACATCCCCCTCAGTAGAATAACTCCCGAAGCCACGGGCGGTGGCGACACTATTATCACCCCGGGCAGAAGCGCGGAAACCTCATTCAGTACCGGGAACTTAGACACCTATGGAAACCCGTTATTCCCCGATACTCCCTTCGGCGAACCTTCCAACAACCCTGGAGACAAAGTAGAGGAATATCAGAGAAAAATCCAGGTAGATGGATTCTACCAGTGGATTAACAAAGAGTATGAATTGCCCATCCCCAAAAATATCCCCTATGACAGATTCAAATTCGACAATGATACTAAAACCCTTTACTGGACCCCTGAAAAGGGGACTGATATTTCGGTTATAAACAGCAGGGGCGTCGGCGACTTCCTTGCTCTAAGTACGTTAGCCGATAAGTACGGTAATGGTGGTCATCAAGCCATAAACAAGTTCATGAATCTAAAAAATTACACCTCGAAAACGCGAAAAGTACAGAGAATCAGCGACAATACCCAGAACAAAGTACAACACTCCCTTGATAACTTACCCGCCGAAAATGTGGAAATCAACCCCAACGTGGTCGACCAAGCGGCTGAAAGCACAGAAGAAGCAGCCGAAGCCCTCGATGAGGAACTCACCACCTCTGAGGATTCCGCATCGACCATCTACGAAGACCTGCCGTCAAATCTACAGTTGGTTAGCCAGACTAGCAGGGAGCTAAAGGGGCTTAGATTGGCAATGACTAGAATGAGGGATGAGCTGGTTAACAACCTCGCCAAGCTCTCGGAACCGGATAAAAAAATCGCCTTGGAAAAAAGAAAGCTAGAAGAGACCCCTGACGAGGCTACTAAAGACCGCATTGCCAAACTCCTGCGTGAACGACAGGATGAAAGGGCCGCCCGCCTTGAGGCCACTTCGGCCACCAGGGAGGCTCTCCGTTCCCAGTTCAGCCGTATACGTGAAACCCTGCACCGGATTCTAAACGAGGACAAAACCCTCGCCGAGCGAATAAAGACCCTCTTTCGTGAGCAGGGAATCACGATCATGTCTGTTCTAACGGCCCTAAGGATGATTATTTCTACAATAGTCCTCGCTCTCCCGGGCGGTGGCGCTGCCGCCCCGCCGCAGCCGCCGCAGCCTCCCGGAAAGGGCGGGGCCAAAGAGTGGATCAAAAAACAACTCCAAAGCCTCGGAAGAATCCTGGCTAAACTGTCTGGCAAGGCGGCCGCCGCCCTCCCGGGGATCATTGGCTCGATCGTCTCCTGGCTCCTGTCTCTCTTCGGGAAAATCGCGGTCTGGTTATCTAGTAATCTTTGGGCTGTTCTTCTGGCTGTCGGGGGATTACTGCTTGTGGCGGCACGCGAGTGGCTACTACCTAAGAAACCAAAGCAGTCCTAGGCCGATGGCAATACTGCCCACGATGAGGGCTGTTTTTTCGTCCTCGTGGGCCTCGTGGTCTGCTTTGGCTGCGGCCGTTGTTGTAGCGGGGGTCGGCTTTGCGGCGGTCTGGCTGGTGGCCGCTTCTGAATCGGCGCCCATCGGTTTAACTAACCCCTTTTCGCCGGTGTCGTTTTTCGAGTCTGGGGGGGGGGCAACACTTTTATTTAGGCCTTTATTAAGGCCCAGTCTCTGTGCGCTGGTGGCGACTATTATATTGTTGTTGTAGCCCACTATCTTACCAATACGGAGGAGCAGGTCTCCTGGGGCCATGACAAGACCCTCCCCAAAGGAAAAGTTGATCTCAGAGCTGGCATTTTGCACGACATCCTGATAACGGATTATTGCTGCTTGGGCGTCCACAGTAGAATTAATGGCAGTTTCTACGTTCGTCTTAAACTGTGTTTGCGCACGGAAGGCCGCCCCGGTGCCAAGAATGCCTGTGCGGATCTGGACCTGGGCTGTTAGAACGGACCATACGTAAGTCTGGATACTATCAGCCAACCTCTCGACCCCGGGGCGGGTTAATCCATCTGACTTATTGAGCATGAACAATCTCCAAGCCCGGGACACAACGTCGTTCTCCTGCTCAATGTAGTCCACGTGGGTAATGAGGCCCTGTGTCGGGAGTGTAAACGACATTTCCTTCGGGTCATACTCCCCGTCAGGGGCCTTTCTATGCACGTCAATTACTTTGATATATCCTCTGCTGACCCAATAATAGAAGACGGGGCCGAACCCCTGGTTGGGGCCACTGACCCTCCAATCGGAGTTCGGGGAGACACCGAATTCGTCGCAGATTTTCTCGTACCCCTTGCGGTCGTAAGAGTTTTCCATCGCATTCCATGTCTCATCATAGGGTAGTGGGGCCTGTATCTCTTCCAGTATACGTCGTATTTGGTAGTACACATGAAAGCGGTAGACAGACTGTAGAAAGCCATCATCGGGAGTCAAATGGTCCTCCACCGAAACTCCACAACCTGTGGTGGCGCACCAAACGGCGAAGTTTAACTGGTTCTGCCAAAACTGCATCGGTGTTGTACGCCACGCCTGGAGCCATTTGTCTGAATAACTCTTAGGCATAATATAGTGTTCGAAGATATCGGGGTACTTAGCCTCGAAGAATTTCTGCGGGTCGTCGGCCTGGACCCGAACCCGGACTTTTCTAAGATTGCCAACATCGCGAGCCGCGGCTTTTTGGAGGCCGGGATTGTACTTGGCTTCACTATTAAACTTGAAAGATTTCGCATTCATAATATTGGGTCGGCATGTTCCACACGCTTTCGAACGTTCAAAGGGGGGAGGCGATCCCCCTCCTGCGGTGCATCGACAACCACGATGGGCACCTCTCCATTGGTTTGCGATCGATAACCTTCGCCGCGGGGTGGTACAATATAGAAAAAGGGGAGAAATTTTCTTGGAAAAACACCGCGGTAGAAGAATCCCTCAACATCCCACCTGGCCTGTATGGGTTCGACCGGCTGCGCGAGGTTCTCAAGGGGGCTAGTTCCAGCCCCACGCACACACTAACGGTCTGTGAAGAGAACGGGTTGATCACCCTAACAGTCGCCCCCGGGTGGGAAATCCTTCTATCCGATGGTCTGCTGGCGCTTCTCGGCCTGGACGACGGCCTTGGCGGAGTCTGGCTCGACGCCGGTGTGTATACGGGCGATCGCCCTGTAAACTTTGCGACGCGGCAAATGCTGTGGGTCCATCTCGAAGAACTCAACACATCCGGAAATATCGCCGATGGGGCTCCTTCGACACTCCTGGCCTGCGTCGGGTTGGGGCGACACGCCTTCGGGGACATAAAAACGGTCCGAATGGAGTGCCCCGAATTTAAACGCCTTCGCGATGGAACGATAAGCGAGTTAAAGGTCTCGATTAGGGATGCACATGGGAAAATTTCCAACCAAGACCTCCCGATACACGTTACGCTTGAACTCGTCGCCAGAAAATGAGTATCTTCGGCGAGAGGATCAGCCGCGGGCCTGACCTGGCCGAAGTCCTATCAGACTATGCTAAAAAAGACTATGTAGATGCACAGGACGGCCTCCGTGTCCTGAAGGCGGGCGACACCATGAGTGGTGATCTGGACATGGGGGGGCAACTGGTGCGTGGGCTGCCCAGAGACCTACGGCCGTACAAAGGTGATGAGGCTACTTCATGGAACCAGGTCGTGAGAACGGCGGCTGATGCTTTCGAAGCCGCGGTAGATAGGCGTAAGCCTATGATAACTGTGTGGGCCGAACAGAAACGGTCTATGCTCGATAACCGATACGAGTGGTCATTTGGCAGCGACGCAGCTAGGGGCCTTGCAGATGGGGGCTACCCCATGATGGCCGCAGGTAGGGTCCTTCGTATGGGGCTGTCGACAACAGCACCTCACAACTTAATCGCCGCCGCCCTTGTCAATATTTCGGTCAACGGGATGGAAAACCCGTTATATGGTACGATCAAGCCCCCGGGCCAAGCCTGCGGTATTTCTATATTTTCAACCCCTCTGGCGCTGCAGCAAGGCGACAAAATAAACTTTAGATCAGCCTCGTCCACCCCCGAAATCGCGAGCGCAGTGGTCTCCCTCCTAATTGAACTTGACTTGTAGATGACACATTGGTGGTAAAATACAATGAAGCAAGTTACTCCAACAGCCCCATCGGGCGCTCTCTACCCAGAGCTGCCCAATGACGGCAATGTTGCCGGCGGCATCCCGCAACGGCCAGATCAGTACTTCCGACTCCAGGAGATCTCGCGACTTCGTAAGCACCTCGAAGACGAAAAAGATAGACACTCCCAGCTCTTTAAGAAATACCGGCGCGGGATTAACGCTGTAGATGCTGTCGACACGGCGCTACTCTCAGCCAGTGTGGGGATGGGCATTGGAGGTGTGGGCCTCCTGTCCACGATCATAGCAGCCCCGGTTGTACTGGGGCTTGAGGTTGCAGCCTTGGGCTGCGGACTCCTCGGTGTCGCCGGTAAATTTGTCGGCCGCCGGCTCACGGTGAAGGCAAAAAAGCACGACGAAATTATGATTCTTGCTGGCAGTAAACTCAACTCCATATCCGCCCATGTCTCGAGAGCACTCACAGATGGTCAGATCTCTGATGAAGAATTCCGCATAGTTGTTGATGAGGTCCACAAATATACCCAGATGAAGGCAGAAATTCGGGATAGGGCAAAAAAGGCGCATGCCGCGGTCACTCTCGACGAGGAAGCGCTTATTTAGAGAGGCCGGGACGAGGCCAGGGCCAGTTTCATAAAGAAATTGGCTGCACCTTAGTCTTCTTTAAGCGGCGACAACATACGCCATACAGCCCGCCTCCATACTCAGTAACTCTGTAAGACTAACTTTCATCCACATTTTTCCTATTTATGCCCCTTGAACCAAACTGCAAATAGCTCGCCTATTTACTTCCTGGTTTAATCAGCCAGCCTGGCCAGTATACTATAGTTGACCCCCTGTCCTAGATAGCTGGTTGTGTGTACATTGCACCATCAGTCTTATCTGGCTTCTAGATGGTACAGCTGGTGTAATATAGCAGGATGTAGCGGAATATTCACAACCATGGATTGTGGTGCAATATCTGCCTATATATATAAAAGCTGTAAGTTGTCACGCATTCCACTCTCGACGAGGAAGCGCTTATTCAGATAGGCCGGGACGAAGCCAGGGACATTTTCATGAAGAAATTGGCTGCGCCATAAACTGCTTTGTGAGGCCACGGCACGAAGGGCCGTGTTGCCGACGTGCCAACACACAGACCGCCTCCATACACAGTTACTCAGTAACAAGGCTGTGCGTCGTGTTTACTTCCCGGTTCAGCCATGTAGTGCGTCATGTTTTCATTCTGCCTCATTCAGCCTGTAAGCGGACCATAGTTTAGTCACTTCTTGGTTGTCAGAAATGTGGGTCGCACTGTCCAACTAGGTCACACTGTCCGAACTATGTCAACTGTCCGAACTAGGGCGAGTTGTCAAGGGATAAACAAGTTGACGGAAGTTGTGTTTGTTGGTGGTTTAGTGACCCCCACTGGCCCAGGCTCTGAGAGCAAGTGGCTGTGGGGTGGCTGCGCCAGGGGGGTGGGGCGGGCCCTTCGTCTGGTTAACCAATTGGTGTTTTTCGTACATGCAGAATTGGGGTCCGAGTGTATGTAGATGTGGTATGTTTTTCGTGCTAGGTGTTCCAGAACCCCCCCCTCTGGATACTACTAGGCTCCTAAGATTGTCTTCATGCACAAGACCAAAATTAATAAATTAGAACTTCTAGTTGAATACAAATCTCTTCGTCCTTAGTCGCTAGATCACATAACTGGACTGGCCAATCACTTTCTTACTTTTAGGGTAATCCCCTTAGAAGAAAAAATTGGCATAAAAATGAAGCGCAAATTTATATTCCTTTATGATTTTATACTTTTTGCCCCCATTCGTCATGATGCGTCACATAATTATATCCGCTGTTTTATGTTTGCATCCGCATTCTGCCGAGACAAGCTGCGGTCGCGACCCAGGAAGTTTATCGGTGTATGCAGAAAATCTGCAACTCGACGCGATATTGCTGTTACAACTTTCAAAAGCTGATCGGTGAAACCGTGTGGGCTATCATTATTATCATTCGAGTGAAGAGGCCCGAGATTTAGCAACCATAAGCTTAGGTTGGAATTAAAAGACAACAATCGAGGATAAGTAATCAGCGCAGCGTAAGTTGACAAAACTATTCGGCAATTAACTGCATGGTAAAATTCTAATGCTCATTATTAGATAGAGGTTTATTCTTACTTTAATGTTAAAATTCTTTTCACTTCCGTGGTGGCAGGTCGGTATCGGGTCAGGCGGTAGCTGGACAACTTGTGGACTATTTTAAGATTACGCCTTTGCTGGGTAGAACTCGACGAGTGACCGGTGTAAATCAAAGCTTAGTACTAAGTTTTGCCAACATTCTTCAGGCTTTGTCTAAATCGCCTACCTGCTCTAGTCCGCTCAAAATAAAATTAAAATTTTTTTTTCTAAGTATATGACTTGTATGAATCTTTTTAACAAAGATCTCTCTCTCTCTCTCTCTCTCTCTCTCTTTCTCTCTCTCTGTATTTCTCTCTCTTTCTCTCTCTCTCTCTTTTCCTCTCCATCTCTTCTAATAGTTTTAAGGTCCGACGATGCTTGTAAGGCTACATATCTGCAATATCATTCACTATCTTTAATTAACTTTATTTTTTCTTTTCCTTTCCATGTGATTATCTGCTGTCTTAGCAAAAATAAAGAGTGCTATTGTAAAACTTCTTAAACTCCTCCCTTTCGCTAAAAAAACCCAAAAAAACAACAAAACAAAACAAGGCAAAAAAACAAAAAAAAACAAAAAAAAAACAACAACAACAAATAAACAAAAATTAAAGATTCTTTTGTGTTAGGATAAAGTTGTAACTAAGTATTATATGAAGTGAGGGGAGAGAGGGGGAGCGGAGAGGAATATCGGACGCAATTTTTTCAATTTCCTATTATTTTTTTTTTTTTGCATCGATCTCCTTTGAATTTTTTCTTTTCTTTTTAAATCAAGTCTTTGGTAGTGTTGTGATCATGAAGCCAAATATTACTTTTCTGCAGTCACCGTGGGAAGGCAAACAATCTGCATCCTTCTGAAACTGAGAGACATAAATAACAAGTATGAGTTAGAACGGAAACTAGAATTGAATTGCAAGTTCAGTTTGACTCTTTAAAGAAACAAGTAAAAGGCATAATGAAAAAAAGTTGTAGCATGGAAACTAAAGAGGCAAAGAGGCAATATATGAATAGAAGTTAATGCATTGAATTATTGAATTGTACATATTAATTTTAGTTCTTTTTCAAATGTTACCAAAGGCTTGAACGGTTGCTGCCATTGGTACATGGTCCACTAAACAAAATAAGAAACATGATTTGCCTTTATGGCGGGACAAATTAAAGCACTTGTCTCGTCTAGTTTCAAGTATTGAATTTAGGTCCAGATTAGTAGATCCTATGCCTAATATAAATTTTGGATGAAAAAAAAATATTAACTATGCTGAGTATTTCTCGTGATTGACCAGAAAAGGGTAAAGCTTATGAAAGGCAATATATTTGTCTTGTGCTTTGTTTTGTATGTTGGCCTACAGTTATTTCAAATAGTTCAATCCTGAACTTGATGCGGATGACAGTAGACACAAAAATCAGAAGGAGCCACCGGCTAGTACTTAATTCCCTTGCATTTTGCTCTGTCTTAAAAACATTTACATGTATAGCCAGAAATTATATTTATTGAAACAACGCTACTCAATTCATCAACTTCGGAAATTTTAAATAAATCAGCATATTCAAGTGTTTAGCGGACGCCATTTAGTGTGAAGAAGCAGATAAGAATCAAATTTACCGACATTCCAAAAATAACCATTTGTTCAACATAAACTAGTTACATTGCGTTTAAAAAAAATAATTAACAAAGAGGGCTTACATCATCATTAAGGTCTTATTAATTTCATGAAGTAATGATACGAGATATTGACAATAAAGATAGAAAGCTTGCTACCATTTGATATTTTTATGTCGATTCATCATCTACTCATCATAATAAATAAACAAAGAGTGAGAGGGAAAAGATATAATCTTTCCTGACATTAAGTGAATCATGAGGAAATCTACTATTGTTTCCTTGCTGCATTTAATTTTTACTTAGTTAAGGCCACACGGTACTGTTTTTGTGTTTGTTAACCAAGAAGAACTTAGAAGAATTTTTTCCTCTGCTTGAGTAAAAAAAAAAATGTTTATTCCTGTTCTTATACGTCTGTTTCAAGTTGTTTCAAAATTCATGTATGTAATAGAGATCCACATGTTTGTTTATGTTTGCTCCCCATATTTTTCCATTCCGCCGTATCTTGAAGATGAAACTAAAAAGCGTCTTACTTTATATCTAATATCGCTGTTATTTGGTCCGCTGCTATCGCCTCAGTGAGCTGAGAGAGAGCATAGCCTATGGCGAGTCGTAAGTCTCACTGAGAACAGGGCGTAACGCGTGGTCTTGATTCTAATAATAGCTCCACTGCCCATAACATGTTGTCCAGCTACCGCCTGACGGTATCTGGACACCCAAAAAGAGGCGGTTTCGTTACCGACTTGCTCCGTGGTGCCAAAGATGTTCTTATAATAGCGCTACGTACCACCCGAGACTGAAATAACATGAACAACACATGGAAGCAGTGTGAGAGGTCAAGGCTGCCGTCATTGATTTCCACAAGCGCCCAAGCAGAGCCCGCGATCACGGTGAGTTGTCACACGAGTTATGACACTGGTACATGTTCTACACATACAGAGATACTCCGGTGGTACTACTACTACTACTACTACTACTACTACTACTACTACTACTACTGCAGTGTTTTTCAGCCACTGTGCCGCGACACACTGGTGTGCCACGAGATATTATCAGGTGTGTCGTGGGAAATTATCCAATTTGTGTGCCCGCGCAGTCTAGCGCTATTTTGCAAGATTTTGCCAGAAGAAAAAAAACAACAGGAGAGGAAATTTTTCGGGTCACATCAGAAAATCTGGAAAAAAGAAGGAAATATGTGGGGAAACTGCAAAAGCACAACTCTGGCAGCAACATGTGGAAACTGGCAATCTTGAATGTTCCCACTCATCAATAAATGGCAAGATGTTAATTCTGCTGGACTGAGACAATAGATAAACACTTAAAATCTCTTGAGGAGAAGATGTCATTTTATTTCCCCTCAGCCTCCACAGAGTGCCTTAACTGGGTTAGGGAACCATTCAGATCAGCATCAGCTGTTGAAAAGGACATAACTTTCAAGGAACAGGAGACAAGATCGTGATCTCAAGCTAAGCTTTGCTGATCTACCTTTGGACAGTTTTTGGTTGGCAGCTGCCAAGGAGTTCCCCATGCTGGCCAACAAAGCTATTTTGACATTGCTCCCATTTTCCTCAACATATCTGTGTGAAGTGGGCCTTTCAAACCTGACTGCTGTAAAAAGTAAAAACAGAGAAAGGCTGAGAGCTGTGGAGGAAGAGCTTCGTGGCTGTCTTTTATTGATTCCTGCCAGGATATTAGTTCTGTGTTCATCCAAACAGGCCCAGGTTTCACACTGACTGAGAATAAACATGAAATATTATAAAATACTTTGTTCTTTGTATTTATTTGATATGTATTCAAGACGTTTTAACGCCATTCTACAGAGTTAAAAAAAAAGCTTATGTTCACAATATAACAATTGTATTGTTAATAAAAGCTTTTTGTAACATTTTCAGCTGGTGGTGGTGTGCCCCGGGATATTTTCAATGAAAGAAATTTGCCTTGGCTCAAAAAAGGTTGAAAAACATTGTACTACTGTACCGCGGCGGCCGACTTGCCAATAAAGCTCTGCATTTTATGTTCCTAATCAAAGTCCATAGAAAAGGATAAGTTTGTTAAATTTTATCCTCTTCTTTGATTTTCCCATCAAGATTATTCGTTGGTGGAATTGTTTTCCTGCTTTTAGGAGGCGCATTTTGAGGATTGTTGATGAAATCGTCTTGATGATGACGAAAAGATGATTTTGCTCATCGATATGGGATTGGGCATGATGAGATGCAAAGCTTTTTCACGTTGTCTAAGCACCTGAACAACCCCTTAATCTTATCTAGAACTTAATTTTCTGATTTAGATTGATAGAAACTAAATAGATCAACCATCGTTTTAACAGGTTTTTAAAAAAAAAAAACAACAATTCATCAAAACTACATCGCACATGAATCTTAGAGTTGTAAAATGTACCTAAACCAATCTAATAGTCATGCTTGGAGAACAGATAAATGCACTCAATAAAGACATGATTCAACGAAATAGCGTAACTGCAAACCTATTTTTCTATCTTAGCAGCTTCTCTGAAAGCCACCATCTTGAGATGGTCAAACAATATCTTGGTTACCAAAGTCATTACAAAGTCCGTGTCACCTACGTCGAAAGGCAGGCTTAGGCCAGAGCTTATCCCTAATCTTACAGTTATTATTTGCTCTCTTCAAAAAGTCCCCCTAACGATAACATTGACGACATGTCTTGAGCGGAAATAACTTTATGTGTTTTACATATGCATCGTTAAATTAACGTGTGTGTTAAGCAGTTAACCTCAACCTAACGATATCGGTAAAATGTTGATAATTACTTACAGCATATACTTACTTTGCTTTGATATGTTGTATTTCGATCATGATTGATTAAACTTTTTCCTTGTTCAGATTATTTTTTCCTACAATATCGGCGAACACTGTCGTTATGTTTACCAGGTGCTTTAGCCAATTTATTTAATAGGGTAAAGTTCTCAGTTAGCTTTTTGGGTGAGGGGGATGTTATGATTGTTGCCAAAACGAATGCGATATACTATCTATAATAATTTGAAGATGTGGAGTATTTTTAATTCTACTGTTTGTCGTTCATCGTAAACTTTCTAAAAATCAATCTGTTGTGGCCAGTTTTGACCATTGATTCTACAAATTTAAGTTGCGTAGTCCCTTTTCAGGAGCATGACAACACGAGATAAAATCTATTGTAAAAACTCTTCATTTTAGTCGCCTGCATTAAGAGGAAAGTCATGATCTACAAGCCATTGTGACAACAGATAAATGGACGCACGAGAGTGAATGAAATAATTTCAAGATTTCGTTTTATTTCGGTCCAATCATCCTGTTTGTTTCGATGACTGTCGTCACACAGTGGAAGATTGGAAAACTAGAAGTTTGTTACTTCCCTGTGTTTAGATGACTGTCGTCACACAGGGGAAGATTGGAAAACTAGAAATTTGTTACTTCCCTGTGTTTAGATGACTGTCGTCACACAGGGGAAGATTGGAAAACTAGAAGTTTGTTACTTCCCTGTGTTTAGATGACTGTCGTCACACAGGGGAAGATTGGAAAACTAGAAGTTTGTTACTTCCCTGTGTTTAGATGACTGTCGTCACACAGGGGAAGATTGGAAAACTAGAAATTTGTTACTTCCCTGTGTTTAGATGACTGTCGTCACACAGGGGAAGATTGGAAAACTAGAAATTTGTTACTTCCCTGTGTTTAGATGACTGTCGTCACACAGGGGAAGATTGGAAAACTAGAAATTTGTTACTTCCCTGTGTTTAGATGACTGTCGTCACACAGGGGAAGATTGGAAAACTAGAAATTTGTTACTTCCCTGTGTTTAGATGACTGTCGTCACACAGGGGAAGATTGGAAAACTAGAAATTTGTTACTTCCCTGTGTTTAGATGACTGTCGTCACACAGGGGAAGATTGGAAAACTAGAAATTTGTTACTTCCCTGTGTTTAGATGACTGTCGTCACACAGGGGAAGATTGGAAAACTAGAAATTTGTTACTTCCCTGTGTTTAGATGACTGTCGTCACACAGGGGAAGATTGGAAAACTAGAAATTTGTTACTTCCCTGTGTTTAGATGACTGTCGTCACACAGGGGAAGATTGGAAAACTAGAAATTTGTTACTTCCCTGTGTTTAGATGACTGTCGTCACACAGGGGAAGATTGGAAAACTAGAAATTTGTTACTTCCCTGTGTTTAGATGACTGTCGTCACACAGGGGAAGATTGGAAAACTAGAAATTTGTTACTTCCCTGTGTTTAGATGACTGTCGTCACACAGGGGAAGATTGGAAAACTAGAAATTTGTTACTTCCCTGTGTTTAGATGACTGTCGTCACACAGGGGAAGATTGGAAAACTAGAAATTTGTTACTTCCCTGTGTTTAGATGACTGTCGTCACACAGGGGAAGATTGGAAAACTAGAAATTTGTTACTTCCCTGTGTTTAGATGACTGTCGTCACACAGGGGAAGATTGGAAAACTAGAAATTTGTTACTTCCCTGTGTTTAGATGACTGTCGTCACACAGGGGAAGATTGGAAAACTAGAAATTTGTTACTTCCCTGTGTTTAGATGACTGTCGTCACACAGGGGAAGATTGGAAAACTAGAAATTTGTTACTTCCCTGTGTTTAGATGACTGTCGTCACACAGGGAAGATTGGAAAACTAGAAATTTGTTACTTCCCTGTGTTTAGATGACTGTCGTCACACAGGGGAAGATTGGAAAACTAGAAATTTGTTACTTCCCTGTGTTTAGATGACTGTCGTCACACAGGGGAAGATTGGAAAACTAGAAATTTGTTACTTCCCTGTGTTTAGATGACTGTCGTCACACAGGCGAAGATTGGAAAACTAGAAGTTTGTTACTTCCCTGTGTTTCTGTAGACTCAGCCTGATAGATGACACTATCCAATTTTAAATCTTTCCACCTCCGTTTGGTCCTTTTCCTCCTCCTTACCCTTAACACCTTCGAATCACTCCTGTTATTTTCTCCTTTTCTAAAATCATATAATTCTACATGCTCTCTTCATTTTGTCATACCCATACGCTTTTTAAATGGTCGCCAGGAGCCAATTCGTGTATAAAGGATTGTGAGAAAATACATTCAGATGCTTGCTCTCGCTTTAAGAGAATTTCAAAATGAAATGTATTGAAGTATACCATCGAAACATCATTATAGCGCACTGCGCTATTCTTTCAATCTTAAAAACCTCTGTGGTCATCATCTGCTCACTGGTGGCGGTTTTCTGAAAACTGCAGTTTTAGTCCGGTCCCAGCGTAGCTCTGTAGCTTCTGGGCTAGCTCGCACAGTGCAAACAAACACACTAAATTCTGTGTACTTGCGCAGCGTCGCTCTGTAGGTCCAGCCTGCTCACCACCTGTCAGACGGCCTATTCAACAGCGTCGCTCTGTAGGCCCAGCCTGCTCACAGACCTGTCAGACGGCCTGTTCAACAGTGTCGCTCTGTAGGCCCAGCCTGCTCACAGACCTGTCAGACGGCCTGTTCAACAGTGTCGCTCTGTAGGCCCAGCCTGCTCACAGACCTGTCAGACGGCCTATTCAACAGCGTCGCTCTGTAGGCCTAGCCTGCTCACAGACCTGTCAGACGGCCTATTCAACAGCGTCGCTCTGTAAGGCCCAGCCTGCTCACAGACCTGTCAGACGGCCTATTCAACAGCGTCGCTCTGTAGGCCCAGCCTGCTCACAGACCTGTCAGACGGCCTGTTCAACAGTGTCGCTCTGTAGGCCCAGCCTGCTCACAGACCTGTCAGACGGCCTATTCAACAGCGTCGCTCTGTAGGCCTAGCCTGCTCACAGACCTGTCAGACGGCCTATTCAACAGCGTCGCTCTGTAAGGCCCAGCCTGCTCACAGACCTGTCAGACGGCCTATTCAACAGCGTCGCTCTGTAGGCCCAGCCTGCTCACAGACCTGTCAGACGGCCTATTCAACAGCGTCGCTCTGTAGGCCCAGCCTGCTCACAGACCTGTCAGACGGCCTATTCAACAGCGTCGCTCTGTAGGCCCAGCCTGCTCACAGACCTGTCACACGGCCTATTCAACAGCGTCGCTCTGTAGGCCCAGCCTGCTCACAGACCTGTCACACGGCCTATTCAACAGCGTCGCTCTGTAGGCCCAGCCTGCTCACAGACCTGTCACACGGCCTATTCAACAGCGTCGCTCTGTAGGCCCAGCCTGCTCACAGACCTGTCAGACGGCCTATTCAACAGCGTCGCTCTGTAGGCCCAGCCTGCTCACAGACCTGTCACACGGCCTATTCAACAGCGTCGCTCTGTAGGCCCAGCCTGCTCACAGACCTGTCAGACGGCCTATTCAACAGCGTCGCTCTGTAGGCCCAGCCTGCTCACAGACCTGTCACACGGCCTATTCAACAGCGTCGCTCTGTAGGCCCAGCCTGCTCACAGACCTGTCACACGGCCTATTCAACAGCGTCGCTCTGTAGGCCCAGCCTGCTCACAGACCTGTCACACGGCCTATTCAACAGCGTCGCTCTGTAGGCCCAGCCTGCTCACAGACCTGTCAGACGGCCTATTCAACAGCGTCGCTCTGTAGGCCCAGCCTGCTCACAGACCTGTCAGACGGCCTATTCAACAGTGTCGCTCTGTAGGTCCAGCCTGCTCACAGACCTGTCACACGGCCTATTCAACAGCGTCAAAACAACACTACAAGCAAGTCCGGTTCGAGTTTAGGCTAGTTGCTACAGAGCTGGCTATGCTGGGACCGGCCTTGCTAGTGAATTATTATTATATTAATCTAAGTCAATACACAAAAGTCCTGTAAATTACACCAGTCTTATAACTTGCATCATGCACACGAGGTTTGTAAAGCAGTGGGACTAGCGTCTAATGATAACAGGCCCAAGGGTGTCCCAAATTTTTGCAAAGAGAACCGGTGACTTGGAAATGTGTGGCGGCCTACCATCAGCCTGACATTCTTTGAATCATTAACATTTAATTATATTATCGATCTCATGACAGAGGCTGCGGGCCAGAGTAAATTTGAACAGGGGCCGCTCTTTTGGCTTCGGCTTCCCCAAGAGCCGTGCTTGGGACATGCTTGAACTGTAAGGCGACACCAAAAATAGTAAAACCCTATTTAGTTCTTTTTTTTTTAATTTTTAGGTTCAGAATGTGGTCAGGTTTATATGGTTCATAAACTTTGGCTGTTTTTTTTTTTTTTTTAAATACTGCTTGGAATGAGTTAAGTAACATATTTGTAACATATTTATAAATCATTAAATGGCAATGTTAATTTCAACCGTAGTTAGTGAAGTCCTGATTATTGCTTCGGATTTATCTTTTAAATACTACTATACGATTTTTCCCCCCTCCAAATCTCTCTTTTATGCTTTTCCTGTCTTATATACCTCTTCCACTTTTCCTTTGCTTTTTTATGAGCGGGGGGGGCTGCTATTTGGGCTCTTTTTCATTATTATTTTGGCGGTGTGACTGAACCTGACAGGTTTTCATGTTACATGGCCTATAGATCTAGAGTTATCAATTTCGCCTTATTTGTACGCGTTCTTGTCCCACATGCTTTAGATCCATGGCACCGCTTGTGCCCTCTCTTGTGCAGCCAGTGAAACAAGTTCGTCTGCAGCCGCGCTCTGTGCCGCCACCAACTCAACAGCATCGGTCAAATTCGGCCTTGCAACCAGCAAGATCTGCTAACCGGTTTGCACAACTTACAGAAGAAGAAAGGAGGAGGATGGCAATGCGGAAACGAGTATCTATTCAAACGAATCAACTAGCTGTCCAGAGAGTCCGAATTCAACAAAGAGCGAGAGCCCGACAGAATCAGAGATCGGAAGAAAAACTGAACCCAATCAGAGGTTTGAAAGCAGCATTTTATAAGATAAAATAAGATTTACTTTATTCATCCTTCTTGGGACAATTCAAAATTGGTATGCCCATTAACAGGAAAGACATAAATACATACAATAAAAAATTCAGCTGCACCCGTACGTATAAAAGCTAGATGTATTCATGTTCTTATATAGAGCTATGATACTTGGTAGAGTAAGTTAACTTATCTAAAATGTTTAACATGTAAATATTATCATGAATGAATAAATGTTAAATATATGTCTTTCAGAAAACACGATATTGTTGTCCAGAAACAAGAAATATTACAGCCACAACAAAATGAAACTTTGCCTCCTAGTGCTCGCAGACCTTGATATCCATTGATAATCATAAATTATTCTACCTAATGTTGACCTATATCATCGAGATGAATTCACTTTTTATGCAGAGCTCTCATCCGAATATTACTTACTCCAAATTATAATTGGGAAAATAAAAAAAAACAAAGGAAAAAAAACAACAACAACATAACAACGAATTCTCCAATAAGTAGTCAATGCTACCATAGTCCGTTTTTAATTCGACCAAGGTTAAAAACAGTTCGTTCTTAAATGCCTGTCCAATTAACTCGTCCACAATATGGTTGGCCTGTAAAATTTACATAAAAAATCCATTTCTACAGGGCGGATCTAAACACATAAATTCCCAAACTAATCCGCCATAGGGAAAGGGTGAGGAGGGGAAAAAAAGGGGGAAAGGGGGGGGGGGGTGATGAGTATAGTGTGTTATGCCCAGGAGAAACCGGAGGGAAAACAAGACGAAAACGGAAAAGGGTATAGAGATACATGGAAAATGTAGAGGGATAAAGAGAAACTTGAGAGAAGGCTTTTTTTTTTTTAACGGGTTAAAGAAAATGATTAAGACAAGGAACTGGAGAAGATAACGGGCGTATTCTCTATCAGCATATTAAACTCCTTCAAGACCCATATTGTTTTTACAACCACTTATACTCACCGTCACACCTTGATACGATTAAGTAAACTAAATGATGTGGTTGAAAATTTACATTTTAATTCCCTCTCTATTTTTTTCTTTATTGTAGGTCAAAATCTGCTGTTTCCAATACATGTACTAATACTATCGTATACATGTATGTGGTAGCAATCTTTATGTTGAAGCTAGAAAAAAAAATGTTCCTGCACTCCGTTACGGTGTTAGTTTATCTTTGATGAGAGAGTTAAGAATGGTGTCTAACTGTGCAACTGCCAGCCAGATTCACCGTTGTGAAATGCCGGATCACCTATGTGGAATTGTCACCAAGTTTTTCAATCTGTATCCTTTACTGTCGGAGTCTCAGGCAGCTACAATGAAGTAAAAACAGGCCGTTTGGACATCACAGCACGATCCATTAAGGTTAAAAACAGACGGCATGTCGTGAAGTAAAAGATTAAAAAAGAAAACATTTTATTGTTCATTTGTTGAATATTTTGAAATCTTTCTTCTTTAACTTTTTTTTTTTCAGGTGGCTAAGGAGCAAAACAAGAAGAATGACGTGCTGTGAAACAAAACGCAACAAGAAGTGTTTCCACAACTCTGCTATATATTTAGATTTGGAGGAATGAGTCATTAATAGGTCGAATCTTTTATTTCTTGTCTTTTTTTTTCAGTTATACATGTTTATTCTTCAAAAACTTTTGCAAGATGATTATGTAATTGTATTGGAGTGACGTTTGGTATTTTTTTTTTAATCGCCAATAACTCAGTTTAACAAAATTCTGATTTTTCACACTATAGGCCTATTTTCTACATAATTGAGCAATTCTTAGCTTATTTATTATTTTGCTTCCAGTGGAAGGAATTAAATTCCTTTTGAGTCTTTTTTTTTTTTTCACTAAAACTCGATAGAATCCATATTTGTGATGCATAATGATCAGCATTTGTCTCAAATTTTCAACGTTCTTTTTTAGGCTAAAGGAGTGCCCTCTATTTTCCACGAACAAAAAAATCAGCAATAAAATAAAAATCACCTGTTAACTTTGTTATTAAACTTAAATGTTTAAAGCCAAAAAAGAAAATATCACACGTACATAAACATTGATGAAGATTTACAGGCTAAGGAAATGTATTTATTTATTCATTTTCGGAACTTGATAAAATACATGTATTGAAGATATTATTTTCCTTTGTTCTTCACTGAAAAGTCGTTGTTATAATACAAGTACTAATGTACTTGTGGAAATTGATCGAGTCCTTTCATTGAACATAATTATATTTTCATATTAATTCAACATTAAAAGTTCAAAAGATTCGCATGATTTCATCTTTTTTCATAATCTTATAGTGGAGAGCATGTTGATAGAACAATTAAAAATATTATTTTACTACACTGGGTAATTTAAAAGCGTGAAAAAAATCTTTATCGATTACCTTTATCCCAGTTGTTCATGTGCGTGTGTAAATGTGAGATGAGGATAAAATTAGAAAACTTGCATTAATAGTGTAAGTAATGCAGTTAGTAGATTAATTTCATTGTTGATTCCATTTGAAAGATTAATACATCAACAAAATATAGAGCTTTTCATATCCATTATTAAAAATTAAATTGCAGCTATTCCAGTTGAAATTCAATATTACTCTCTCATATCTTTCAATTTCTCCTAAGTATGTTTATCAACTTTATAGTCTTCTAAAGTAATCTCTCTAAGATTGAGGCGCTTGGGAAAACAGAAAACTTTGACTCGATGAGAGAGGACCCAATTAAGTTAAATGAAAAACCCTACTTAGCCTTTGTATAATATCCATATTTTCTAAACCAATTGAAAGGGCCGAAATTAGGGAAAAATAAACAAACATACGAATGCATTTATTCATAAAGTTTTTTTTAAACAACAATATTTAGAGAACAGATTTGACTACAAGTATGATTTTTCAAAGAGATTTCACATTAGTAATAATTGCCTATAGCTCAAAATGATTTCTGAGACTTTCAATGGACTCTTGGATTGAGTAACCTTTATATAACTATCATAAAAACCTCAACAAAAACAAGCTCCAATGTAGCAATAAAAAGATTGACATATTTATTCATCCATTCATTATCTTATAGTATAAATTTACAGGTTTTGAAATCTATTGCTCTCAAATTTTACAAGCAGATATAAATGTTTTGGAAATTCCTTTTCGAAACATTCCAGTCTAAAGCAGTCCAAACTTTCATAAGTCAACTCTGGCCTATATGTTGGCTCAATTACAAGACCCATGTACCTGTATAAGACATATTCACATAGTTTAAGTGATCAAATTGCATGTTGAATCTTCATGGCAACGCCTGCACAATTTTCTTTTCAGCTATTCAATTCATGCAAACACAAATCTGCCATTCCACTACTCTTGCAGTCTCATCTACAAGCTATTTATACAAGTCTTCCACACTCATGATATTACAAATCAAATCAATCTAGAGTTTCCTGTGTTCTCTCTTGATGAACTCCACGACAGATGAGTGTGGCTTTACACTGTGATAGTTCCTCACCCAAATCCACAGTGTCAGTACAGTTAAGGCATACCTGTTGAATAAAAGAAAGTTGGGCAAAAAAAACAAACTCTAAACACTTGGACATTTGTTAAAATCAACAAAAAGTAAGTTGGCTATTACAGTTCTGTCAAAAATGATGTAAAGAATTGAGCTTTTTTGAGAAGATTGAAGAAGGGGTTAACTATATCTCTTAAGCCCAGCCTAACAAGGGCAGTGAACTCAAAGCTTTTTGATAGAAGAAAACAGAGACAAAAAAACAATAAAACATCAGAGCAAAGGAAGGCCTCAATTTGTTTTATTTTGGTATTTTACAAACAGAACGGGATGGTGAGAGGAAAGAAGTCGTTCTGCAACATTCTTCTCTGCACCTATAATGGAGCAGTTATCAACTACAGCCACTGTTCCTCAGGTGGGATTAAACTCAATGGCTTCAACTTTTAAAATCTGATTCCTTGTTTAAAAAAAAAGAAAACAAAACCTCCAGCCCAAGGCAAAGCAAGTAACCCTAGCTGCACCCCTAAAAAGTATGTATTTGCTACAGTTATTTCAATAAGATAGATTTCTTCCACTCTAAATAAGTTCATAGTTGCAATATTTGGATTCAAAGGTATTTTTATTTTAAAATCTATCTACATGTACAGTGGAACACGATAAGATTGAACACTGATCCCTTGAACCCGTCATGTCAGTTTTCCCCTTTTACTTCTCTCTTCATTCCTTTTTTATTTCTACATTTTCGTCCAACTAGTTCGAAGTTATATCACATTTTCTTCAAACAATCAGTCCTCAATTAGAGAAAAAAAATTTTTGTCTCTTATAAAATTGACAGACTGTGACTTTCATCTCATCCACACATCTTAAATTTTGATCAAAAGCTCTTCAAACAAGCACGCCTTGCCACTCCCTTTCACTGTCTAGAAACAATTTGTGGACAGGCAGCCTAGCCTTTAATCCCTAGTCGCCATAAAGAGACACCCTCTCTCCCGCCCCACCTAACTGTAGCTTAGTCCTATGCACCCAACACCAGTTGTCCGTCTTTTACCTGTTGCTAAGACTTCCAAGGGGCCGACTGTATCCAAGATTTGCTTGTTACATGTGTGCAAGATATGGGTAATGATGACATCTATCTGGGCCCACCCATCAATTAGTACATAGTTGTGACAGTTAGGACGCCAGATAGCTGACAAGGTAGAATGTTGGTCTGACAATAGAGAGCTCCACTTTCAATCCTTTGTCGGAGATTAGGCCTGGCTCTCCCTTGACAGACATCCCTTGTTTAGGTTAAAGATTATTCATGCACAAGCAACATTCACTGTATTTGAACATTGATTGCAGACTGAATATACGCCCAGCTAGAAAGAAACTTGTGGCCCCAATCGTAGGTAGAAACTCATTGGGGAGCTAGATAACAGGGAGTCTTCAGAGAAGAAACCCCCCTTGTAGCAAGTGTTTCGGCTTTGAACCTCTGACACTCTAAGGGGGCCGGGCCACACCCAGGTCATGACTCCCAGGTGTCTCCCTGTTATCTTTTTTTTTTTGCACAGCGCCAGGATTCGAACCCATACCCTCATCTCTTGATGGATTGCTGATCCCGGCGCTATACCACTTCGCCAACTGGTCCTGCGATGGTTAGAGCATTTTTAATCCTTATGAAGGAACCTCTCATTTCTCCTGCTCCAGATCCACCGGGAACTGTTTCCGGCTATTTCCGCCAGTAACTTTAGAGCTTTTGTTCTTTTGTTGCCACATATTGAAAGTTTAGTTAGAAGGTCGTAGACTGATGACCCTACGAATCCTCTGGCACCAACCTCAACGGGCATCACAACAGCTTTGTATCCGGCATTTTCTAGCTCTTTGGTCAGGTTCATGTATTTCTCTCTTTTGTAGATGTGGGCCTCTTCCATTCTGTTTTCGTATGGTACTTTTAGCTCCACCATGATCAATTGTTGTGTGGAAGCTGAATGGATCACGATGTCAGGCCTTAATTTCGTGTCTTTGATTATACTGAGGTGACTGTCCCATTCTGGAAGATCTGCTGAAACATCCCAGTCATCACATCTTAATGTAAGACATATAGTCTTGATCTAGATCTAGCAACAAGAGTTTGAGATCCAATACGTGATGGGATTTGGAGACAAGGTTTTACATAAAACAAGTTAGGAGAGACAATCAGCTTTTTAGGAGGTATTTGTCTTCTGTCTGCTGTTTAAAACACTAAAAGTAGGGAAAATACCGCAAATGGGGCATCCCAGTAAAACTTGGAATTGCACAGAAGAAACCAAGAAAACAAGAAGTCTCTCTTCAAAATATTCACGAAAACTATCCGAAACGCAAAGCCAGGGCCTGAGTGCTACAGATAGTTCTGTTCAAACGTGGCTTTCTTGAACATAAAAAAATTCTCCAATGAATCTGTAGAATCCGTGATCCACTGTATATACAAACTCAACAGGGTTTAAATGGAACAAAATTATCATAAATCTCTAAGAGACATTTTGGCATGTTTTGAGATGATCAAGAAAAGATGAAATTAATCTAAACTAACTGCTCAACCGCACAAACCAATGAAAGAAATACATTTAAATTTTAATACACTCAAATAATAACTAATTGAAATCTCATAACATCAATTTAGCCCTGATCTGTAACATAACTGAGTAAAAGGCCATTGTCAATTTTACAAAAAAAAAACTTATCTAAGTTAAAAACAACAACAAAAAAATTCTGCATTCTGTTTCAGTTTCTCATTCAAATTATACATGCGTATAAACATTAAACATATTATAACTGCAATCAATTTCCCCCCCCCCCCCCCCCTCGCACACATAAAAAGGTATAAACTACAAGTAATATCAGGTGCAAATTACCAGGTTATGATGTAGGTCATGTGCTCATTCCTCAGTTGCACCCTTGTCTGTCCTCCCTGTGGGCCGCCTTTCACAGTAGATTCTGACATCAATATAACATTACAAAGTACTACATTACAGTCAATGAAAAAAAATGATAAGGTCAATACAAATTTTTATACTTAAGTGTTAAAACTCTAGAAATTTAATTACAATATTAGCTTTAACAACATAAATTTTATACATTTTTTTTATTTAACAATCACATACTACATTTTTTAAGAGCTTGAAAGTTCTTTTAGCTGATGCTAGATAAGTTCACTAACCTGTAAGGACCAGTGCAGAAGAGCAGCTATTGGAGTTAACATTAATTTAACGAACACTTTCCTCAGATTTACTTACATTCAATCTGAATTTGCTGTGATCAAAACTTGTTATCAAGTACAAAGTACAACAATAGTTCAATTGACATTTTTTTCCATAATCAAACGTAAATGACGAAATGACTGATTTAATGAAAACGAAGAACTCAAAAATCATTATATTCAAACGCATATAAAGCAGCCCATGAATATTATTCTTTACATTTCTCCAAAATAGACAATTTCATATAAAAGCTTGAATCAATTAGGACAAAACAATCATACTTAGATCAGCATCAATGAAGACAGGTGAAGTCTCTGCAATATCTGCCATTTCATGTATGTCTCTTGTGAGCCAGTAACCATCTTTCAATGGATCATTTCCAAAAAGATTTCTCTGTGATAGAACAATGGGAGTGCCTAAAAGTGAATACCAAAAAGATTTCTTTGCTCTTTGTTTGTTTGTTTTTTTCTTTTTTGGATTTCAGATATTTAAAAAAAGTGTCATTTTAGTGAGTTTCTCTGTATGACCCACCAGCTGAAGGTGATAACCTCGGTATCTATCTTATTGTACACTGGCTTAGTGACAATAAATTACTTGGAAAAAGCAAAAATATAAATTATTCTTCGCTTTGATGCCTGGAGATGGAGAAATTACAGAACTGAACATGCTGCTAGTGAGTCTTCATTATTGACAACAGTCTAATATCTCGTTTTTTAACTTCTAAAGTGTGGAGATTTTAAAATTCTCACCTTATCACTGAGCCTCACTACTCCAACGAGTTCAACCTCTCCTTCAATCTAAAAAAAGAGTTGAAAAAATATTATCATTAAAAAAACCCACATACAAACAAAAACCAAAAAGAAATCTTTAAGCTTGGTACATCTTGAAAAGGAATATATATATATATATCTTGAGTATGCATATTTGTATTTTTGAGAATCTGGTGTCTTATATTAGGAAAGATTTTTTATTAGAAAGCTTGTATGTAAAACATTTTGATGCTGTCCTTTACATTCATAAAACCAGAAGCAAGGCATGTTACAATGTGATGAAACAAGCATCAAAGATATGAACCTTCATCTTCAAGGCTATCTAAGTCCAGTTTTTGTAAGGTGGGCTGTTCATCAGTACCTCAACTTGACCCTTCATACCACTAATACGGTTGAAAATTTTTAGATATTGGGAAGAATGAAAAATAATTAAACAGATAACAATAAAAAAAAAAGAATCCCTCCAGCCTAACTTAGTTTGAAAACTCCTTACCTGTCCGTCTTGCCTCAATTGTTGAGGTCTGGCTGTGAAAGGAACATGGCCGCGGTTGACTAAGATAGTCTCTCTGTCAAACGGGTTGCAGGAAAAAAAAAGCGATATGATCTCATTAGGAAACATTTAACTTTACTGGAATACAAACTTTCCTATGACTTTATTAAAAATAAAGATGAGAAAAAAATCATTCCTAGTCCTAAACAAAATTTTTTTATATTCATCAATGTATCTGTATATAGTTCTGATAAAAAATTGTAATATAAAAGAAAATGAATAATAAAAAAATAAATGATAAAGCTGTTTTGGGATCTGAACCAATCTTGTGAAAATATGTTTTCATTGCCAGTTTTCAAAAAATAATCACAATACTGTTTTAGCTTTAGACTAGAATTTTCTGTTTTTTCTTTTCTTTCCATTCGTTTTCTTAAGTTAAATCATAATAATCATGTCATTGTCTTAGATTATAACTTGTTTACTCAAGGAATAAAAATACAGTCGTTATTGCCGAGTTCTCGTTATTCCACTTGTAAAGGGAAATAATAAAATATCCAATACCTTGATCTAAAATATACTGAGTCACATCCCCTGATTCTGATAACACGATGCGTGACTCGGCCGCAGCATCAATGGAGATGACTCGGCCGCAGCATCAATGGAGATCGACATTGGTGGTTTTTTTGTTTGTTTTATTTTATTTTTTTTTTATTTTCTTCTTTTTTGGGGGTTTCTTTCCTTTTTGCTTCAGATTTTATTTCTTTTTCAGGGGGGAAGGGGGGGGGGGGGGGGGGCATTTTAATGCTGTTGGTGGCAATTTTTTGAATTTGTGATTCATAGCCATCCAGGCCATTAACAAGGGTCGAGAAATTCTCTTGTTGCAGTAGAAAGAGACGAAGTGTTTCCACTGCTTTTAAAGCAGTTTTGGCTGAAACGGGTGGCACCGTCGGATCTTCTGTGTCATCTTCAGTTGGTTCAACTTCAACTGTTTCTTGGACTGCCGCAACAATCTGCTCTGTTGACATGTCCTTTCTTATGTCTGGAACATCACTGTCAACGGCCAAGTAGTCATCGATGGTTTGTGGCGGAAACAGTTTGCAATTGTAGTAGGGGTCACTTCATCCCATGCTGCTGCTGCCATTATTATTGCATCCAAAACAGTCAATTTGAGATGGGCTTTGTTGTCATCGTCAGTTTCAATTGATGTGATGAGTCTTTTCAAAACGCGTTTCCGGTAACGTGTTTTTAGGGCTTGAATCTGCGAGTCCCAGCTTCTCGCGGTCTTTGTCAAAGTGGCCACTGTCGTGAGCTTTCATGATCTTTCCTTTATCTTTCAAGATGGTGTAGAGAGTGCTTGATGGTAGATCAAAATCCTTGCAAATCTGTGCATTTGTCTTTGTTTTTCTTTCGACCAGAGTAATGCGCTTTCTTTTAGATGCCATTTTTGAAGACGTGAAGAGATTATCAGTCTTGGAATCGACGACGTGGATTGAAGATGAGCGATCTAATCACTGTAACAATCAAACCTTGACTGACTGACAACTCTATCAGTGATCAGCTAGGCCTATACCATCGCACACCGCGTGCTATGTGGTGGTTGGGTGGGCTAGGCCATGTGCGTATTGCGGGTGGTGGGGAAGGGTAGTAACAAAGAGAGGCATCCTACTGCGGCGTGCTTATTGGTTATTGTTTCTTAGGCTTAGCTTAGGCCTAGTGTGCAGAGAGTGAGAGGTGTGTGCCAGCCTCTCGCTTTCGACACAAGCAATGCGATGGGTGACGCAGTGAAGTAGCCTATTGGCCCGCAATCTTCGTCACAGTTGAGTGCGGCATGCGTGGTCTTTGTCATTTGCGACACAATGGCTGCGGAAAGGCCCTTAGGACTATGACTTTATTTGAACACGAGGGTCAGCGATCTCTCGATATTACAGAGTTCACTATCCATTTGTTCTCGTTATTCCAGAATCGTAGTTACAAAGCTAAAGAAGGGAGAAAAACGGGGATTGAGAAAAAGTCTCGTTATTACCGAGTTCTCGTTGTTTCAATTGTAGTTATAAGTGGACTCCACTGTATGTTGCCCTTTAGGCCAAAATAAAAAAGCAACACATTTCTAAAATAATAAAGAAAACAACACTCATAGGACAAACTGCTCACGTTCTGTCAGAAAGCTTGAAAGGTGTGATCACATGAACACCCACAGTAGCTGCCCTGGCAGACCCCATAGTTTCTGGCTCATTTGCATTTGTTCTTGGTCCAATGAAGAGCTCTTTGGAGTGATCAAATGTACCCCTCACTTTAACTTTTCGGTATTCCATATTTTTCAGATCATCTAAACTGGAAATAAAAAATCCAAGAAATGAAGTGGTCAGTCTTAAATAAAAAAAAAAAATTTACAGGGTCAAACATTAATCTTATTCTGAAAAAAAAAAAAGTTTTCTGGACTAGGGAACTGTGGCTGGCAAAAACAAAACAAAACACAAGAGACAACCCCCCCCAAATTTTAATCTCAAATATCAGGGTTTCAGACACTTACAACTGAATATTTCTTAAATTTATCCACAAAGATCACGTAAGTAACTAGAAACATTCACAAGCCAACTTGAAGGATTTAAAAGTTAAACTTTTCAAGCTTCTTTTATCCATTAGGATAAGAAATGCATGGTGTCACTGTGTGAGGTTGTGAAACATAAACCTACTTGCTGGGCAGAGGAACGGGCTCTGCAAGCATCTTTTCCTCGAGTTCCTGAATCAAATTGAGCTTCCAAGTACGCCGCTGAATCTGCCACGTACCTAAGCCAAAAGTTGTCAGTGGGATTATCTGACAAATAAAAAAAAAAGAAACAAAATTACAAGAGACAAAAACAACAGATCGTTCTAGTAAACTCAAACTGATTGAGAATGGCTTAAGGCTGTAATAAAAGTTATACATGAGCTCCAAATGATTTTATCTATCCATAAATATAATTTATTAGAATTAAGGTTCGGAGGAGTGTATTTTTATTATTATAACAGCATTGAAAAGTTTTTACATTTCATGTCTGACATTCACAAACCTTTACTAATTTTAGCAGTCTTGATTGCCCCTTTTTTTGGCAATAAAATTTTCTAAGAGTTATGAACATTTCATAACATTTTAAATCATGATTCCAAAAATTTCAACACCAAAATGCTATTTAAAAGCTTTGCATGATACATTTGGCTGAAACCTTTATTGGAAAGAAGCTTCTTACACTTAATGTAATTCCCCAATAACTTACTAATAAGGGATAACCCCCGCCTCCAGGGCTTCGTTTTCGTATTGCTGGTTTCTCTCGAGGCATTTGTCTTGGCGGTTTTTCTCCCGCTGCCTTTGAGAGGTGCCGAAAGTTAACCTAAAGGGAAAAAGACACATAAAGTTAGTTAAAGAAGATGATATGAGAATGTCATTATCAAGGAAAAAAAGACAAAAAAAAAAAGGTTCCACTTTCAAATTTATCAAAACCTCTAAATGATACAATAATTTAAAAATATCAAACTTGAGTCTTAATGAGTTAATCAGTTAGATGTCTAACTATTCTACTGTGCAAAAAACTATCATTCACCTTCATTGGGAATTCATTGACATAATAAATGTTTTTAGAGGACTGCTTCAAGATAATATAATTTAGAAAAAACAAAGAGCAAAAACGCAATTGTGACCATCAGGCTGACTTCCATTTGATTCTCTACTTTATACAAATTTTTAATGATTTGCAATTATAAAAATTAATAGTTTATAGGGCCTTAAATCTGTACTCCTTACCCAGTGTGGTCCCAGCTCTTTTGTCTATATGTCAGTCATATTGGATTCCATACCAGAAAAAAAAAAAAACTAATTGAATAACACTTCTTTATACTAAAATTATAGTTTGTTTTCTTCAAGTCTCCTATTTTTTTTTTTTTTGCTTTAACTAGTTTAATCAATACAGAATTTGAATCTAGTCAGTACTGATCCAATTGCCCCCAGTGCCCAATATGACTGCCAAGTAAATAAAAGAGCCAGGACCGCACAGGGTAAGGAGTCCCCTACATCACATAGCAAGAAAATTAAATCAGAATCAGGTTTTAATGAAATGTAGGATTTTCATGGGAATTAGTGTGTCTATGGACTCCAGAATCTCTGGCGTCAGATTATTGACTTCTCGACTTCTATAAAAATCATTTAAAGTTTGATTTAAAGCCCTCGGCTGATGCCAGGCTTTGACAGGGGGGTTTTGATAGGTTGTAAAATGGGACAGAGGGTACTTTTTTGTTTTAAGTGCATTGCTGTCATTGTTAGAGGTAAACATAAAGTGTTGTATATCAAAATGACCACAAATAAATGGGTCAGTCCACCAGTACTGTTTACCATTTGTGGACATAGAGGGTCAAATTTAAACTATGCCACATCAAAACAGCAAAGTACTGTATAGAATGTTTGATTCTTGATATTTGTTGTGTGAAAAGTGCAGACCTCAGGCTAGCATAGTTTTGGAGAAATTTTTATGTAACTGATGTGACCACCATCTGTTAGGAGTGTTACCAGGACAAACATATATGATCATTTGCAATAAAATATCAATAACAAAAGCATATGTTTGTATATAAACACAAAGACTTTGAGTAGTGTGTAACATCCAAGGTACTTTTATTAAAATTGATCCTAGAGAAGATTGAATAGTGAACATGATTTGTTAGGAATGTTACAGGACAAGCATATGACATAAAAACATTAGACAAAAGTTTCTATAGTATTGTTAAAACACCCAAATAATGGTTATACATATGTTTAATTCAAAAGATATAGGATAAGCCATCTTAAAAATTTAAAAGGGTCTTAAAGATTATTTTTAAATAACTTAAAAGGGTCTTAAAGATTATTTTTAAATAACAAGTATGGTATGAAAGTATTTGCATGTTAGGAACATTACAGGACAAACAATAAATGGAAAACTGTGTACCAGACACATAATGATCTACTTATATACCATAAAAAAAAATGTATTTTACAGGATTGAATCTTCATGTTTTTAAAAATATTGGCTTGTTTTGAAAAAAGACTGCCTTTGTGAAGAAAAAGTAGATGAGTAGCAATTAGTTAGGAAGGTTACTGGACAACAACAACAAAAAAGATGACTGAATATAAATGCTTTCATCTTATGATCTTCCTTTATATTGGATTCATGTTTAACATATTCTATACTCCAACTTTAACAAAAAATTGTTCCAGGTGAAAATGAATTTAGTTATGATGGTAGATCCCTACCAGTACTGATATAACAACAAAACAAACATTTCAAAAACTTAGGATCCACTCTTATTAAAGGTAAGTAGGTTGTTAGGAAAAAATGCAATATGAAAATACTGTGGAAGCAAAAAAAAAAAAAAACAAACAAAATAGAGCTAAGAGATATTTAATTAATCATAGAGTGGGCATACGTGATAAAGAAGATGTTAGAAATGTTTCAAAAGAAGTACACTCCATCTGTACCCAGTAACACTCATAACGCCCCTTGGCTTTCCTCCAGTTTAAACTCACTTGAAGTTATTAAATTTATTTTCTTCTCACAAAGCATTCAAAGTAAGAGAGAATTAGGATATAAATTATCAAAACTAATAAAAAATATTAAATTATGGCGGCTCCAGGCTTCTTAGCCAACTGGAATGTTACACAGGACAAACATAGGTTCGTCCTAATCAAATCTTACTCTTTGTTCTATGTATTATGGCACTTTCATGTAATGTTAAGTACATCCTCGAGACCTTTAATCATTTATATTATCAACTAAAGGCAGTTTAAGCTATTCAATACATATTAGTTTCCATATATTACAATTCTGTGTCCAATTTGTTAGGAAATGTTACACTATCACGGGAACATTAGGAAACCTTACAGCACAAAATCCATGGATGACACGATTTCCTTACCCGTGTAGAGTGCCGCCGTTGCGAAAGTGAAAGAGAAACCCGAATGAGATATTAAACTTAGTTTCCGGCAGTTAAAAATCAACTTTTTGATTCTGTGGTGAAACCAACTTTTGACACACGGTGTGTGTTAGGAATGTTACAAACGGACGATAATTTTACCCTTTTAGTTTGACCGCTAATAACAGCTGACTGATGCAAGCTATTTACTAATGGTTAGAATCAAACTATTGCTCGTTACTTGTTTGATTTAAATATTGGACTTTGACACTGGGGTCATAAACAGGCGTTTGAAAATTCTCTTGAAATGAAAGAACTCAAAACGGACGAACACAGTAACAAGCCTAACGCAATTTTTAGCTGCCGCTCAACACATTATAGTGCAAACGTCGGGTTTTGCATTTCCGTAGATCGAAAAATTGAAATCTTGGTCTTACAATAGGACACTTGTAAAAGCAAAGTGGCTTTCCATGATGCTTGACTATAGCATTTAAGTCAGGCATATTTTGATGTCCACTTTCGGAAGGAGATTTTTACCACATTTCTGGTTTTTATTTGCAAATAAAGCTGTTATAACAAATTCTATGACATTTTCAAGCTTATGGGAGGTAGTTGATATTATTATGAAACATTTCCAAGAATTTAAAGGTAATTTTTAAATTTGTGCTTTGATTTTTATGCATCTAAAAATAGGACCAAAGGTGGTAAACAGTACTGGTGGACTGACCCAAATGAATTTTATGAAAATAAAAAACGTTACTGATATATGTTGATAAATTTTTGTGTTTTGTTTATTGAAATGTTATGCAATATGAAAAGCAATAGATTTCTAAAACCTAATAATCCCACACAAATGGTCATAAAAAATAGTAAATTCACTTGTAGCTGCCTGGATCTGCTCTTTTTCAGTTCATCTTAATCATTTTTATGTGTGCAAAATCTTGTCTTCATTGGGTTATCCATTTTTTAATGATAAAGTAATGAAATAATCATGTCTATATATAGTCGTCTCAAAGCAAGAACGGACTGAACTAGCCCGCTCTAAATTCTTTGTTTAGAAGTTGCTACTGTCAATTCTAAGAACCCTCTAGGGTCAATTGGTGTTGAAATGAAAGTTGAAACATCGTAGAAAATCGTTGTGTCAATTTTTTCATTCTTTGACCCATTTAAATTCATAGCTATCATTACTGTAATGTGGGTTTACCGGCCGCTCATCCTAATTTTCAACCTTCTGGCGTCAGTGTACGGCTGCTCAGGTTAAACGTCCAGCATTAAATCTAGATCGATATCATTTCCAAGGAATGATGGAATCTACCATATCATAGACCTAAATAGATTAGATAAGTAGCAGCATTAGTATTTTAAAGAAATTGAAATGTAACTTTTACCTTCCTGCATACAGCACGGCAAAAGAGGAGAGAATGCATGTTTCCACCTGTAGATGAAAGTCTAGGCCTAGATTCTATATCTTATTAATGCACTTGATATCTTGAAATCTAGCTTGATTCTAGATATAGGCCTAAGATCTAGATCTAGATCATCTAGTCTAGAATTCTAGATCCAAATAATGCATGCGTCTACTGAGTTATTTAGTACGATGTCAATTTCATTATTATCTCTCTCTCTCTCTCTCTGTCATAAGTTAATGATTGTTTACAACTACATTTTCATACACTTAGATCTAGATCTATATTGGACGTTTTTTATGTGAATGGTGATCATATTCTGCTGCTTACAAAACAGATTCTGACTTTCTGTACGCCTGTAGGAGAGGTTAAACAACTTTCTTATTTGAAGAATGAGAACATCTCGTAATGAAGAGTAGAGTCCCTTGAAAAAAAACCGTCGGTTGCCAACTTTGTAATCGATATTTTTAGTAGTTGCTAGAAATACTCAATACAGGAGTTTATGAGACAAAAAATGTCATATGTACTGTAATCGCTTGCGGAACAAATATTAATAGTCAGTCTAGTTACTGTTTCGCCGGATCCCGAGCAAATATCAACATGGCCGAAGGTGCACAAAAACGTTTACAGTCTGAGCTCGACAAATTCCAGACCGTCCAAAAGGGTAAAAAAAAAAAAAAAAAAAAAAAAGGGTAGCTTGAAGTTAATCTGAAGAATATTTGGCACTTTAGAACTTATTTTTCTTTTCTTTAAGATAAACCAAGAATTATTAGTGTTAGACCCAGACCTTACACAAAATTTTTTGTCATCTCGCGAAAACTAAGTCATTGCTTAGAATATTTTGGGCTTTAGAAGACAAAGAAAAATACTAAAAGAAAAAAGAATTTTGATCTAGAATATAGTTCACCTTTAGACATTTATAAACCATTAAGCTGAATTTTGAGCTATTTGGTTTTAATAAACAGCAGCAACAAAAAAAATTCGAAAGTAGGAACACTATGTGTATAGCACCAAAATAGTATCAAATTTACGATCAAACCAACATTTTATCTAGATCTAGACCTAGATTAGATATGTGATCTAGATATCTAGATCTATAGACACATTCAATCTAGATGTAGGCTAGATTCTAGAATAAATACCGAACATCATCGGCCTACACAATACACTAGGGCCTTTCTTTTTTTTTTTTTTTTCATAGATCTAGATCTAGATCTAGTATCTAAGTATGTGTTGAAAATTTGTATTTTGTTAAGCGATTAATTTGTATCATAACAATATTTGTTTGAATAAAGAATTAATGGTATTATTGCAGTTATTGGCTCAACTCGCTTTACCCTTTAAAAATTGTACTTTTCTTGATGAATTTGATATAAGCTCAACACGAATATGAGAGTTTTATTCGTCGCAAATAAATACTTTTCAAGCTATAAACATTTTTATGTTGCTCTAAAATCTCATTGAACTGCAAGTTTTGAATTCGTCGAGAAACTTTCAGTTGTGGAGCCTAAAGTGAGAGGGGCGGATATCTGCAAATTTACCAAATCAATAATATAATTGATTACTGAACAGAACTGTATATGGCTTACATGTAATGTATTTAAAGAAACAGTCAAAGACCAATCAGCTTAATAGTGTCAACAGATTGATAGTGATTTAATTGTGTATTTCAATGTTGTTGTTTTAATTTAGTTCTCTAAGAATTTTTATAGTCTATAGTAAAAATTAGTTTATGATTCATGAAGTATTTTCTTCAAGTTAAACTAAAGACCAACCTTCATCTTAGTTCAAGTTATATTGCTAATTAATGAGAGATTTCTTATAATGTATTCTTGATCTATTTGTGAAACAGAAATTGAAAGATACTGCATTTTGCCAAAAAGCCAAAATTTGCGAACATTTTTCGGGAACCCCAAAATTGATTTGAGAAAATCAAGTTAACTTTGAATGAAACTCAATTTTAGACTGACTTGAAGGAAAACTTGTACTGCATTTTGTGGATCAACAATTGCAGCTTTAGTTCAATGTTGGTTGAGTTGAAAACAATTCGGCACACTTTGAGAAGATTAAGAATTTTGAAGATATATAAACCATACCTAATGAAGAAAAAAAAAATTGACTATTGTATGATATATATATATATATATATATATATATATATATATATATATATATATATATATATATACTTGTTTCTAATTGAGTTGATGTCTCTCAGACTCCTTTATTGTTATTAAACTGCTTGCATTAGTACTAATAGTAGAGCACACATTTTAATAATAGTTATTTTGCATGCTCTTTTGTGTAAATATTATTGATACAGATCTGGCTTAAAGAGATTGCACATTATGTGACATTTTGTAAAAGTATCATTCAGTTTATAAATATTTTTTTTTTGCCAGATGTTGCCAAGCATGTTGGGCTACGCCAGCAGTTGGAAGGTCAACTAAGTGAAAACACCTTGGTGAAAGAGGTTGGTCAGGGTTTAAAACTAAGGCTGATTGGTTAAGAACTGCACTAATAGTATAATGAGTTTGATTAATTTTTTGATACTTAAATTCCCCACTCTTTATTGAGGACAATTTAAAATGTGAAATGCAGTCAACCTTGACCCAAGGCTTTTTTGTTATCAGTTTTTTTACATGTATGTACATGTACTATTATTGCATTTGCTGTTCAGGGATTTTTTGTCATTGGAAAACGGTTGATTTTTCATGTTTTTTTTTGACACATTTAGCTCAGGATTGTTGCTGCCACATATAATATAAAGCCATGTTGCTGCCACATATAATATAAAGCCACTTCTATGGCTAAAGATATTTTATTAAAAAATCAAATGTTAGAAAAACTGTTGAAAAATACAATTCTTTAAAAGAATCTAAATACAAATCAAGCTGGAGAGAAACATATTTGAATCACTGAGTGGCTTTTCAAAATTAATTTGTTATGTAAGTTCAAAACCTGGACTTTGACCAGGTCTCTAAAACATTTCTTGAAATCATTGCAACAATAGTGGACAACTAACAATAATATTGCATTTTTATTTCTTGTCCTAGGAATTGGACAGGCTTCAAGAAGGAGCAGGTGTGTTTAAAATGGTCGGCCCAGCTTTGATCAAACAAGATCTCAAGGAAGCCAAACAGAACGTACAGAAGAGAATAGATTACATTAATGGGGAATTGTAAGGCTTTTCTGTACACACTTTAAAATTTTTTTTTTTTCAAAACGAGTTTCTGTAATCATGGTAGAGTTATCCTTGAAATCCTTTTTTTTTAAAATGTTGGTCTCTTAGAAAAGATCTTAATCATCTATAATAGTATTTTATTTACTTTTGATCCTTTTGTAGCCAGTAGTGTGCTTTTTTTGCTTATTTTTATTAAGTAAAATCTCAACAATTTTTTTTAAAGCTGCTCTTTTTTGCCATTTCTCTTATTATTTTGTGTGATTTCAAATTTGTTAGTTGTTCTGCTACCGGGGCTGTCAATCAAATCCAGCTGTGTTCATCTTTATTTTCCTCCCCTCATTCCTTTATCAAGTGACTTAGTGGGCCTACATTACCTTGACTTGTGTTGCCTCAGTACCTAGGCTAACAGTGTGACAATTCCCTTCCCCCTCCCACTTTCCTCTCATTGAAGGAGCACACAGACATGTGTCATATTGTCATCTGCCACCCTTAAGCCTCTTCTCTTTTATTTCAGCAAAGTCAGGGCATCCTGTGCTACATAACTGGTACCATGTAAACTGAGAGAGGATTAGTTCTAGATTTAGACTATTCTAGCTAGAGACCTTGTTAGCATTTAAAGAGAATTGTGTATGCACTTTAAAAAAAAAAGAAGGAAGCAAATTGACCAGGTTGCGCTCTGTTTATGTAGGGGCAGAGTATACCACAAATACTATAATTGGTGTTATTACTAAGACCAGTTTTCATGGTATAGACGCAAAAAAATGATCCGATAATGAGTAAAAAAAAAGAAGGCAATATTTTGAAAACAAAAAACAGACTGTGTTCATCAAAATCTCGCTTTTTTTCTTCTTTGGTTATGACTTCTGGAGATATGTGGATATAGGCAATTTATACTGTACAATTTATGTGATCAATTTAAAAAAAAAAAGGAATGGAGAAAAAGTCTAAACTTTTAAGGATAAGAAAAATCTGAAATAATCTGTGATGTAGAAAGCATCATCTTTCTGCATAGTTGTGCACATTTCTTATCACAGCCAATGAATTTGTCTGGAGACTCCCATGCTTTCTACTTTTTTACTTTTCATAGCCAATGAAAATATCAGCATTGTTGGTTGGAAGTTTCTCATCCTTAGCTGGTTGTGACAAACACGAGCTCTTAAATCCATTGAGTCTTTTGTTTAGTTTGGCCCCAGCTATGCCATATGAAGTTGGAATGGTATTATTTTTATCCATACAACATTCCCTGTCAGGAATATCCTTATAAACTTGACAAGGCTCAGTGTAAGATTATGTATTGTTCAGAGGGACTTCAACAATCGCCCATTGTAGGCTGAGCGATTGATTTCAAACAGAGATAAAAAGTGTATCCTTCCATTTGGTCCTCAGGAAACGGCATGAGAAGCTGATCAAAGATCTAGAGAAGACTGCAGATGGACACAGGGAGAATCTGAACAAGCTTCAGCAGCAGTTTCAGCAAGCTCAGGTCAAGGCTGCAGCCAAGGCATAACCTTCACCATAATGTCTTAGGGGGGAAATAAGGGGGGGGGGGAGGGGGGAGTAAATTGAAATGTAGAGATTGGCACGGAGCTTTGCTAACTGCTTTTGTACATACTTGTATGAACTATGGTTGTATTCCATTGCCTTTTGGTGGGCATGTTTCATTCATGAGTGCAGTGAAAAGCCTAGTGTGTGTGATTTATATTCTTATTGTATCACTTTCCTCTCTTTATTATGAAATTGACATATTTTTTTCACAATAGACCAGGCTAATAGTTTTCTCAGTGTCACTCCTGTTTTGATGTAGGCGTTTGACTTGATCGATTATTGTTGGAATCATAATTATGTACAGTGGAAACCTCAAACACCAAAGTCTGTTTATTTGAATTTCTCATAAACCGAATTTTGGGAGAGGGTAGGTTAGTTTTTGGTCTTTGGCTTTGTTAGAATCTGACTCATATTTTGAAGTCTTTCTGATTCGATTCTCTTTATTCGAAGTCCATACCTCCCCATATGGCATTACAATAGTACTGCATGTATCTCTCGAGCAACTATCAATGCTAATCACTGATGGCTGATCTGTGTGCTAACAAAGCGAGGAGTAAGCTGATGTATGAACACTAATACTGGTACACGTATCAACGTGGGACAGGGAAAGGGGAGAGATGCTTGTGGCAAGCACAGTAAACACTCAGTCAATGACTCTTAGACTCATATATGCCTCCTTGTTGTAATTCGAATCCTCCTAATTGAGAGTTTTAGATCGATTTCCATACAATTCGAATTAAGAGGTTTCTACTGTATGCACAAAGGTCATGGTAAAGCTTAGAGTTGTGTTCATTTAAAACTCTTTAAATCTTTTGGACAGTGGAGGTGGGAACCGTAAAAAAATTGTTAAAAGTAGAAGTTTTCAGTCGTATACGAATGTCAAAAGGTGGGTGTGTCGTCTTTGTGGTATAAAATGTTCTGACTGCCGTCTCGTACTTGGTAAAATTTTCAAGTGTGTAGATGATATTACTTCCTTTAATTTGATTTTTTGACTTATGGGTCAGTTCTTTTATTAAATTCATTATTTTTTGGGTCATTGTGCTTAAATTTATTAGGAAAATCATTCAAGAAGTCAGCAACTGAGCCCATTTCTCGAGTGCTTGTGTTAAGTTGAAAGTTGGTTTAGTGTTTTCATCATTTATATTGTTTTGTTCGCAGCCTTGAAAAGCCAACTTGTGCAGGTTTCGTAATTTAAATTAAACAACTTATACTTAAAAAGCATTTTGCGCTTCCATTTTCAGTCATTTGTCTATGTTTTTATGGATGCTTTATTTATTTTAATTTTTATGGTGGAACATTCATAATTGTGTTAAGTAATTGAAAATTTTAGCGATTTAGTAGGATTCCAAAGAATTTAGTATCACCAATGTAAATAAGATTGCAGTATTTCCTTGATGAAACAGTTGTAGTCTTTGTGATAGCAGAATATTAATTTGTAGCAGAAGTAGAAAAGCTCTTAATATAGTTGCCACTACAATGTACAATCATTGCTGCCATGCTTTTCGGGACAAAAAAAAAATTAATAAATGATGAAATCTCTCCTAATCCGCAGCCTGGTAAAAAAAAATATTTGAAATTCAAGCCTCGAGCATTGAAGACATTGGTTGACTTAAGTTCAAGCTAAGGTTTATTTCATCCAGAGTATTGGTATGCATTTTAGGAGCCTTGAGAAGCTGCTACATTAATGAGTTGTATAGATCTAGCTTGAATTTATGAATTTACATGAATTTTCTCAGATGGAATACTCATAAAAGAGTCAGGATTCAGGGCAACTATGCCTGTAATTTATAGATTTAAATATTGTTTCGCTTTTGAAGCAAATGATCATCCTTGTCATGGCTGGTGTAAATGGTTAATTTTTTACAATAGATTGCCACTCTCTCCATCATTTCATTTAAGGTAGCAATTGCGGCATGAATAACTCCAAAGGGAATGAATTTTTAAGACGTCGAAGATTCGATGTCCTCTAACAATTTTGATACAGACTCAAAAAATTGAATAGCTTTCTTATTTAGTGAGGCACATGTGGCAAGTATGGGCTTATTTTTTTTTTTTTTTTCTATGGGACTGTTGCAACATGAGTCTTGTTGAGATGAATTCTACTTTATATTTTAGATGCTGTTGTGTGGGTTTAAATGGATTATTTGCTGCTAGACTAAGGCACCTTCCACCTCTTCATTAGATTGTAGTTTTTGCTATAGGAAAATTTTTACCCATTTTCTGGCCTATATCTCTTAGTCTTAATAGGTTAATTGGGTGAGAGAATCATGGGAATAGGGAAAATTAAAAAAATAAATGATAGTACTATATAGTTATACGAATATGAAAAGAATGAAACTACAACAACAAAAAGTAGAGTAGACACAAATGTGATATTTACCGTAGTTGCTATGTTGAAAATGTAAACAATGTTTACAAAGTGTAATGTGTTTAATTAAACATACACCACAGTTGTTCCGTTGTAAAAATAATCATCTCAGCCAATAATTTAATTTGTAATTTACTGCCAAAGTATTAATATCTGAATATACCTGAAAAGCATGATGCCTGTGTACTCACAGTCCCACACACTTGAATTCACAAGGGAGAAAAAGCAAAGACCCTGTAAATTTTTTATTAATTTATTGCTATGAACATAACCACTTTTCTTCGAGTTCAACATCAACAATTTTCTTCTAATGGAAGTAGGACTTTTTGTAAGGAAATTAAAAAAGCAAATGTGAATTGGTATTAATTTATATGTGAATGTGTATATCTTGCCGAGGAACATTGTTCAAACAAATTCTAATAATAGATATTCAGAGTATTTATTGAAAAAAAAATTTGAGCAATCGAAATTCTGTTTTGGTTCAACATTGACTTATTGGTGATATCATATGTCTATACTGAAAAAGTCTTATTGCTCAAACAGCACATAGAAACATTTAAGAAGGAAATGATTTGATAAGCTCTAGCTTGACAAAGGCTAAACATTGTCATCATATCATTTTACAATATTGTATAATTTTGTTGGAATTTTTATATTTCACCGTATTCTAAACGGAACTGGGTGTTTTCCATGAACTGCTAATTTTTTTTTAATCTAGCAGAAGCAGCCGTGCCTTCATTTTAAACTTTGATCAAACCCTGTGTGAGTGTTGCTTCTCCAAGGGTTGTTACCTGTGGAGGAACAGGTTTCAGACGAATCTGTTACATAGTTACAATTATTATACTACATTTATACCTTAATCAATAAGCAACCATTGGCTTTGACTTAGTTAAAGTAAACATTAATTGCTGCATAAAGCGATATTCAAATTTTTCTCAAAAAAAAAAATTAATGTAATTACGTGTAACTTTTTTTTTTGATTTTGAGATGAACTTTGATAATGACATTTAAAACTGCAATAATCTAGAGAAAAAAGTGTTTTAGAAGGTGAGGTGGATTGAGGGTTTTATGTAGACGGGCTGACATAGTTATGCAACAGACACCATAAGTATTGGAATATATTATAATGAAGTTTATAGTGACATTTATGCAAAGGGACATCACTGTGACAATGCACTGCATTATAGAATCATCAGAGAAGCATCTATTGCATCCTTTTTAATATAAGTGTAAGGCTATTTTTTACAGATGGGAAGCTGACTTATACATCACATCACATGTATTATTCCCCAAAACTGTATTTGAGAGCCATCCCATGCTATTAAGGTACAAGTCACTCAAAACAGTTTTCTGCTGGAGCCTTCGAAAGAAATAAAGGAAATCGACTAATAGTACACTTTCCTAATCTGTTTTTAGATCCTTTTAAAACAGTAAAAGCTAAGGAGTCTGCAAATTTTTGCATCAAGTACATAAAATTGCACTGCCTTGCGGGAATTCTTAGACACGGAGTTATTTTTTAAATATAAATTTATATCTGCGTTTTCTGTGCAATGATCTTACCAGTGACATTTATGACTCAAAATCAGCATTGTTTTTGCCACTGATAAATCTCAAAGTCAATGTCAGTAAAGATAACTCAACTTACTGCAGTCATTTCATTGCCAGTTACCGTTCTTTGCACTGTCCACTTGGTGTTCTTCTCCTCGTTATGGTAGGTCTCTATCAGTTTGTCTCCGTCCATAACCACTGTGAGCTGATTGTACAGAGACAGATAGTGACATCATTCTACATACTCTACATCTACTAAACTTATACAGTAGTATGACTTTGAATAACTGCATGTATAATCTTAATAATACTGTGCACGACTCTCGTGGCTTTATACTTCTGATTAAGTGCATTCTTCTTTCTTCTCTTTCCATTCACCTCCCTTGATTTCTTCCTCATCCGCCCCTCTTCTCCTTCCTCTTCTCCTCAGTTCGATTGCTACCATTGCCATTTATAAGAGGCAAATGAAAGAAAAAAGTAGATCATTGTAAGAACGCAACGCCATGATAACAAACACCAGCAACCTCAAAAAATCGTTTCAAAATACAATTACAACCGACTTCTAAACGAAAAAAAAGTTTGGATTTTTACTTTAGCATTGACTCCGGCAGGTGAACTGTAGTCTGTGGTCTCGCCCATCTTGATCGTGTAGGACCTGTTTGGAAGAGCTCCACCAAAGTCTACTGAGACCGTGTAGCTGTCCCCGTCCTTTGCCATGGTCACCACGTGCGACAGTTTGTTGTAGTTGTCAATCTGCTCTTGGCTTAAACCTGGTGAAGGGAATTACAAAGCTGTTAGTTCATTATCTGCCTATGTTCACCATATACGACAGTTTGTTGTAGTTGTCAATCTGCTCTTGGCTTAAACCTGGTCAAGGGAATTACAAAGCTGTTAGTTCATTATCTGCCTATATTCACCACGTGCGACAGTTTGTTGTAGTTGTCAATCTGCTCTTGGCTTAAACCTGGTCAAGGGAATTACAAAGCTGTTAGTTCATTATCTGCCTATATTCACCACGTGCGACAGTTTGTTGTAGTTGTCAATCTGCTCTTGGCTTAAACCTGGTCAAGGGAATTACAAAGCTGTTAGTTCATTATCTGCCTATATTCACCATATAGGAGAGTTTGTTGTAGTTGTCAATCTGCTCTTGGCTTAAATCTGGTGAAGGGAATTACAAAGCTGTTAGTTCATTATCTGCCTATATTCACCACGTACGACAGTTTGTTGTACTTGTAAATCTGCTCTTGGCTTAAACCTGATCAAGGGAATTACAAAGCTGTTAGTTCATTATCTGCCTATATTCACCATATACGAGAGTTTGTTGTAATTGAGAATTGAGAAAGGAGAGGGGGGGGGGGGCGATAGTAATGCTTAGGGTGCTAGACACCCCTCCCCCCCCCCTTTGCTAAAAAGGAAGGGTTCAATGCGAACAAATTAATTTTCATTGCCGGGTCAGGGGTATTTTGGTATTAATTTTGTCTTTCTCAAAATGACACTACGTACATTTTCGATCACTAAATTATAGAAAATATTGCATTGGTGTAGATTACATCCATAATACATGTAGTTTATAAACAAGTCATGACTGAGGCGCCAGTAAAGTTTTCAACTTTCCAAGGGTCTTATATTTATGCGCTTTATTTAAGCTGAGCTGAGAATGTGTAGGACATGAATAAAGCTAATCCCCACTAGGAGACCACATTTCCCATTCCTAATTTAGCAACTTCTGCGCTATCTATTTCAAAAGATCCCCTTTCAATATTCTTCAGGAAAAATAGTGGTCTTTATAAAGGGTTTTTGAGAATTTATTGAAATAGCCCACAACAAGACTGTTCCTACGATTTGAGATACATGTATACCATAAAAAATGGAGACAAAAAATCAAGGCTGAAAAGTTTTGAGCAATGTTTTTTGTTTTGTTTTCGTTTATCATCCTGTAAAAGATAGAGATCATAGACCTTTCAAAAACCTCCCTCACCACAGGACGAAAATCGCTGCAACAAACCGAGAATCTTAACTCTACAGTCTTTTGAGATCGCCTGAAGTTTTTCTTTTCTTTTTTTTTTAGTGTTAGAAGTGGCACAAAGTAAGTTTTCGCCATAGATAAAAAAAACAAACAAACAAACGCACACACACACAAAACACAAAGAAAAACAAACCCCGAGGAAGTAAAAAAAAATAAAAATAAAAGGGTAAATGCAGTCAAAACGTTTTTCTACGCAGACCATGACAGAGATTCATTTTTGTTTTTTTTAAACTTAGTTATTTATGAACTAACACATGTATTAATTTCCCTTGTTTTTTACAACTTGGCTTCAGTCAACTTTGGACTGATGAGTTTTTGATCACACCAAGCTGATTCTTTGATTACGAGTTTAGATATAGTTTAAAAAACAACAACAACGACGACGACAAAAAAAAATTAGTTTCGAGTGAGTCTGTCAGAGTCTGGTCTAAAGAATGTCTGTCTTTAGTCTGTGCCTTTGTCACCAACTGTTTTCTCTTTCCAAGCTGTTTAATCACAAAATAGATAATGGATATGAAATTAATTAAGATTAATTCTTATCTCTACTTTCCTTTCCACATTAAGTTCTTTAATCCCTTTATAAAAAAATCGCGTATACACGTCGGACGTTCGCAGTCATACTTTGGCCCGTCACAGCTGTGAGTGCGGAACGTCCATACGTGCTGGCTGAAAACATTGTTACGACATTCCGCATCCATGATAAAACATTGTTACGACATTCCGCATCCATGATAAAACATTGTTACGACATTCCGCATCCATGATAAAACATTGTTACGACATTCCGCATCCATGATAAAACATTGTTACGACATTCCGCATCCATGATAAAACATTGTTACGACATTCCGCATCCATGATAAAACATTGGGTGTTACGACATTCCGCATCCATGATAAAACATTGGGTGTTACGACATTCCGCATCCATGATAAAACATTGTTACGACATTCCGCATCCATGATAAAACATTGGGTGTTACGACATTCCGCATCCATGATAAAACATTGGGTGTTACGACATTCCGCATCCATGATAAAACATTGGGTGTTACGACATTCCGCATCCATGATAAAACATTGTTACGACATTCCGCATCCATGATAAAACATTGTTACGACATTCCGCATCCATGATAAAACATTGGGTATTACGACATTCCGCATTCATGATAAAACATTGTTACGACATTCCGCATCCATGATAAAACATTGTTACGACATTCCGCATCCATGATAAAACATTGGGTGTTACGACATTCCGCATCCATGATAAAACATTGTTACGACATTCCGCATCCATGATAAAACATTGTTACGACATTCCGCATCCATGATAAAACATTGGGTGTTACGACATTCCGCATCCATGATAAAACATTGTTACGACATTCCGCATCCATGATAAAACATTGGGTGTTACGACATTCCGCATCCATGATAAAACATTGGGTGTTACGACATTCCGCATCCATGATAAAACATTGGGTGTTACGACATTCCGCATCCATGATAAAACATTGGGTGTTACGACATTCCGCATCCATGATAAAACATTGGGTGTTACGACATTCCGCATCCATGATAAAACATTGGGTGTTACGACATTCCGCATCCATGATAAAACATTGGGTGTTACGACATTCCGCATCCATGATAAAACATTGGGTGTTACGACATTCCGCATCCATGATAAAACATTGGGTGTTACGACATTCCGCATCCATGATAAAACATTGGGTGTTACGACATTCCGCATCCATGATAAAACATTGGGTGTTACGACATTCCGCATCCATGATAAAACATTGTTACGACATTCCGCATCCATGATAAAACATTGGGTGTTACGACATTCCGCATCCATGATAAAACATTGGGTGTTACGACATTCCGCATCCATGATAAAACATTGGGTGTTACGACATTCCGCATCCATGATAAAACATTGGGTGTTACGACATTCTGCATCCATGATAAAACATTGGGTGTTACGACATTCCGCATCCATGATAAAACATTGGGTGTTACGACATTCCGCATCCATGATAAAACATTGGGTGTTACGACATTCTGCATCCATGATAAAACATTGGGTGTTACGACATTCCGCATCCATGATAAAACATTGGGTGTTACGACATTCCGCATCCATGATAAAACATTGGGTGTTACGACATTCCGCATCCATGATAAAACATTGGGTGTTACGACATTCCGCATCCATGATAAAACATTGGGTGTTACGACATTCCGCATCCATGATAAAACATTGGGTGTTACGACATTCCGCATCCATGATAAAACATTGGGTGTTACGACATTCCGCATCCATGATAAAACATTGGGTGTTACGACATTCCGCATCCATGATAAAACATTGGGTGTTACGACATTCCGCATCCATGATAAAACATTGGGTGTTACGACATTCCGCATCCATGATAAAACATTGGGTGTTACGACATTCCGCATCCATGATAAAACATTGGGTGTTACGACATTCTGCATCCATGATAAAACATTGGGTGTTACGACATTCCGCATCCATGATAAAACATTGGGTGTTACGACATTCCGCATCCATGATAAAACATTGGGTGTTACGACATTCCGCATCCATGATAAAACATTGGGTGTTACGACATTCCGCATCCATGATAAAACATTGGGTGTTACGACATTCCGCATCCATGATAAAACATTGGGTGTTACGACATTCCGCATCCATGATAAAACATTGGGTGTTACGACATTCCGCATCCATGATAAAACATTGGGTGTAACGACATTCCGCATCCATGATAAAACATTGGGTGTTACGACATTCCGCATCCATGATAAAACATTGGGTGTTACGACATTCCGCATCCATGATAAAACATTGTTACGACATTCCGCATCCATGATAAAACATTGTTACGACATTCCGCATCCATGATAAAACATTGGGTGTTACGACATTCCGCATCCATGATAAAACATTGTTACGACATTCCGCATCCATGATAAAACATTGTTACGACATTCCGCATCCATGATAAAACATTGGGTGTTACGACATTCCGCATCCATGATAAAACATTGGGTGTTACGACATTCCGCATCCATGATAAAACATTGGGTGTTACGACATTCCGCATCCATGATAAAACATTGGGTGTTACGACATTCCGCATCCATGATAAAACATTGGGTGTTACGACATTCCGCATCCATGATAAAACATTGGGTGTTACGACATTCCGCATCCATGATAAAACATTGGGTGTTACGACATTCCGCATCCATGATAAAACATTGGGTGTTACGACATTCCGCATCCATGATAAAACATTGGGTGTTACGACATTCCGCATCCATGATAAAACATTGTTACGACATTCCGCATCCATGATAAAACATTGGGTGTTACGACATTCCGCATCCATGATAAAACATTGGGTGTTACGACATTCCGCATCCATGATAAAACATTGGGTGTTACGACATTCCGCATCCATGATAAAACATTGGGTGTTACGACATTCCGCATCCATGATAAAACATTGGGTGTTACGACATTCCGCATCCATGATAAAACATTGGGTGTTACGACATTCCGCATCCATGATAAAACATTGGGTGTTACGACATTCCGCATCCATGATAAAACATTGGGTGTTACGACATTCTGCATCCATGATAAAACATTGGGTGTTACGACATTCCGCATCCATGATAAAACATTGGGTGTTACGACATTCCGCATCCATAATAAAACATTGGGTGTTACGACATTCCGCATCCATGATAAAACATTGTTACGACATTCCGCATCCATGATAAAACATTGGGTGTTACGACATTCCGCATCCATCATAAAACATTGGGTGTTACGACATTCCGCATCCATGATAAAACATTGGGTGTTACGACATTCCGCATCCATGATAAAACATAGGGTGTTACGACATTCCGCATCCATCATAAAACATTGGGTGTTACGACATTCCGCATCCATCATAAAACATTGGGTGTTACGACATTCCGCATCCATCATAAAACATTGGGTGTTACGACATTCCGCATCCATGATAAAACATTGGGTGTTACGACATTCCGCATCCATGATAAAACATTGTTACGACATTCCGCATCCATGATAAAACATTGGGTGTTACGACATTCCGCATCCATGATAAAACATTGTTACGACATTCCGCATCCATCATAAAACATTGGGTGTTACGACATTCCGCATCCATGATAAAACATTGTTACGACATTCCGCATCCATGATAAAACATTGGGCGTTCAGACAAAAAATGTTTGAATGATGGGAGGGCTAGGGAGGGCATATTACCACTCCGTTCCTGAAAATAGATCGTCAAATTGGGAACAGCCGTCACATTACAGGGAAGCCTGGATTGTTTCTACAATTTCAACTCATCGTAGTCATTTCACTCGGTGATAAAAAGAATTAAAAAAAAAAAATTATAGTCTGATTGAAGGTAGCAGAAGAAGAAATGAATCTCACCCATCGCTTTGCCGAATATTTCCATGCCAACGTTTTTTGATGGATCCAATTTCCATGATCCCAGGAAAGCAGAATCCATTGCTTTTCAATAAGTCTGAAGAAAAAAACAAACAAACCAAAAACAAAACGCACAGACAAATTTGAATTAAAAAAAATTATAGTTTTTTACGTGATATTTTTACTTACTCGCATCAGGTTATTACAAGTGTAATATTTAACATTAAGAAACAAAATTATATTAGTTTTATTTCTTAATTTCACAATGGACGGTATTTAAGTATGATATTCATTTATCATGACTATTGCTACTGGTGTGAACACCATCATTATTAGTAATAATTAATTTTAAGTTCTACTACTACTACTACTGCTGCTGCTGCTGCTGCTGCTGCTGCTGCTGCTGCTGCTACTACTACTACTACAACTGCTGCTGCTGCTGCTACTACTACTACTACCACCACTACAACTACTGCTATTATAAAAGCATCTTCCATTAAAAAACAAAAACAAATGAAAAATATACTTTTTGTTGAAGTGAAAACTTTTCCTGGACCTGTCACTTTTTCATTAAAGACTTTCTTTTTAGAAATATGTTTGAAATTATTGAAAAAACAATAAATCAACCAACTTGATAACAAATGTATTAAAGGAAATGTTTTCGTACTATCGACAATTTATCTTCCTTTTCCTGTGAAAAATCAACTTTGAATTTTGAAATATGACGTATGCTTTTTCGTTACTGTGTTCATAATACTGTTATTTATGTATGATAAATAGGGGATTATCTTCAGGTAATCTCTTCGTAAACATCATTATTTTACTTATTACAGAACCAAAGAAAAACAAAACGTACCTAAACAATTCTTACATTAATATGATAGTGTGGAAATGCTTACCTTTCTAAAAAAATAGACAAACCCTACTGCAAACGTCCTAATTTGGAAATAATTAAGAATTATGGAAGAGCCGGACAATTAACCTCAGATGTTATGTCCAATCAGTATCTTTCCAATTTCTTCTCGTTTTACTACTTGTATCTCCTTGACTTAAAACTTGAAATTCATATGGGCTTGACCACTAGGCTTGACCACTGATAACTCGAGGGAGATTGCTATAAAATCAGGGCAAGATTTTGCTTAGATAAATGAATTTAGAAGGTCATTCATGTATTAACATGAAATTCGCTAAATACTTTGCATCATTATACATGTACTACAACTGCTATTGCTATTGCAGCTACTACTACTCCTACTCCTACTCCTACTCCTACTCCTACTCCTACTCCTACTCCTCCTCCTCCTCCTCCTCCTCCTCCTCCTCCTCCAAAAATGACAATGATAATAAAAATGATAAATGTAATGAAGATTATGATCATGGTGATAATGAAGAAGAAGAAGAAGAAGAAGAAGAAGAAGAAGAAGAAGAAGAAGAAGAAGAAGAAGAAGAAGAAGAAGAAGAAGAAGAAGAAGAAGAAGAAGAAGAAGAAGAAGAATATGATGGTGATGATAATGAACTTTTTGTTTATGACGATGATGATGATAATAATGATAATGAGATTATGCTGAAGAGGAACATTATGACCATGTTCACAGTGATAATAAAAATATGACATTGTTGATGAAGATGATGATAATAATCGTGACGATGATAATGAAATCCCTTGTGAACCAACATTATAACTATAATTGTCAATTAACCCAAATTTTTCGTCGTTTTCTATCACATAATTCTTTCTCTGGCAGGTCTAAAACAACGATATGTTTCATCTCTTATAGCTGTCAGAGATGAACGAACTTCGCTTATGTATCTCTGACCATTGTCCAAGCAAAACCTTCCGTACCATCTGACCGATGGTCATTGACACGTATCTACTCAGGACAAACGCCCACCCTTTATCTAACTTCTTTGATAAGCGCAATGACTCAAGGATAATGAATTAGGTGGGGTTCATCGGCCATGGATAATTTTTTATACCTACTCTCAGATGTAAAATTTAATAGAGAAAGCATTATGCCTCCTTTGCAAGTGCGCCATAAAAAAGTTTAAGCAAATTATAAGTAGAATATAATTATTGTAGTTTTTGATTGAGTGTTATTGGTCTCAATATCAGACGCAAATCCAATAGGTTTGTTTTAACCGCAAACGATGTCCTTGTGTGTCACTATTATATAAAAAGAAACTAGTTGTTCTTGAGTTTGCTCTCTCTCTCTCTCTCTCTCTCTCTCTCTCTCTCTCTCTATCTATCTCTATCTCTCTCTCTCTCTCACTCTCTCTCTCTCTCTCTTTCACTCTCTCTCTCCCTTATTTTCATATCTAAAAACGCAAAAAAAAATATTGTTGAAAAGGATTCAGATTAATTAAAACAATGTATGTGGTAAGAGCTGAGTTTTTTCACCATAAATGTAATGTTGTATACAATCTTTCTTAATTAGGATATTCCAAGGAAAGGGAAAGAAAAAGGAAGAATTTCGGTATATTGTTAAATGTTGTTCAAAAAAGATCGTAACGCGATAGAAAGGAAGTATGGGCAGATAACTGTATAACATACAGTGTATTTAATGTTACATCACGAGGTGAAACGCAATAGAACATGTAAAAAGAAGATGTAGACATTACCCTTACTTCTAAATCATGTGACTATTAAGGTTTAATTTTACTAAACAAGAAAAAATAGTAAAGTAATTAAATATTTCCCAGGCGGTCTCTCAATAGACCAGTCCACCCTAAATTTAAACAAACTTTCACATAGGTTAAAGTGTTTTCCCCCATAAGCCTCTATAACAGAGTTAAAATAGAGAGCAATCGTTTGTCAAGTGCTGGCTTCCAAGTCAGCAAGGCCAAATAAAGGAAACCGACAAATTCTGTACTTTCACAATTGTTTTTTTTTTAGTAAGCTGCAAAATTTCGGATTAAGTGCATAAAAGTGCACTGCCTTGCGGGAATTCTTAGCCACGCAGTTATGAAAACCGACATGATTGTGAATTAAAAAAAAAATCTATAACTTGGATTTTGAAAAATAAGGTAGCTATTCTTATTGAAGCAGAATATTCCATAGTCTTGATATTGCATCTCTACACCTAGGATTTTCTTATTCTAGATGGATGAGCGTTGCGCATATTCAGGTGTCTCGCCAGTACTACGACCTACTAGATTTATCACCTGTACTACGACCTCCTAGAGTTATCGCCAGTACTACGACCTACTAGAGTTATCACCTGTACTACGACCTCCTAGAGTTATCGCCTGTACTACGACCTCCTAGAGTTATCGCCTGTACTACGACCTCCTAGAGTTATCGCCTGTACTACGACCTCCTAGAGTTATCGCCTGTACTACGACCTCCTAGAGTTATCGCCTGTACTACGACCTCCTAGAGTTATCGCCTGTACTACGACCTCCTAGAGTTATCGCCTGTGCTACGACCTCCTAGAGTTATCGCCTGTACTACGACCTCCTAGAGTTATCGCCTGTACTACGACCTCCTAGAGTTATCGCCTGTACTACGACCTCCTAGAGTTATCACCTGTACTACGACCTCCTAGAGTTATCACCTGTACTACGACCTCCTAGAGTTATCGCCTGTACTACGACCTCCTAGAGTTATCGCCTGTACTACGACCTCCTAGAGTTATCGCCTGTACTACGACCTCCTAGAGTTATCCATACAATAAATCTACTACTTAAATAGATTGGAAGAAACACCAAAACACTTTTGATTTGCTTATACATGTAAAGAGGTACAAATCCATCTCATGTCTGTCTTGCGATCTTATACATGCACTTAAAAAAAACAAAAAAAAAAACAAACAAACAATGGAGTCCAATAATTTTCCATCTTTTTTTTCGGTTCCGTTTATATTTTGACTTGTTTCAAACCAGACACTTTCAAGTAACTGCTACCTAAGATAAAGAATACCAAAACCATGAATTATCTCGTAACATAGAAAGGCAAAGAAATCCCGCATCCACCGTCTGTATACTCGAGATGAGTGTTTACCCGTAACCGTTTTCGTAAAAATACTTGTTTGGCCTCATCAAAACTCGAACTTGGAACCGGAAAATCTTTGCCTGAAGACTAAAATGCTCCTCCTTCATTGACCAATTTTTAAGAAATGTCTTGCCTTCCCCTGCGTCCTTCAAAGTATGGGAGGGAGTCTCAGATGTTTGCAAAATGTTCAAACCATTAGTGACGTCAACAAGTATGGGAGGGAGTCTCAGATGTTTGCAAAATGTTCAAACCATTAGTGACGTCAACAAGTATGGGAGGGAGTCTCAGATGTTTGCAAAATGTTCAAACCATTAGTGACGTCAACAAGTATGGGAGGGAGTCTCAGATGTTTGCAAAATGTTCAAACCATTAGTGACGTCAACAAGTATGGGAGGGAGTCTCAGATGTTTGCAAAATGTTCAAACCATTAGTGACGTCAACAAAAACCCGTGGTTATCAAATCTTTTTGACTTGCAATTATAGGGCTGAAGTTGATTTGCAAATCTCAGAGGCTAACCAGCGATTTTCACTGATTACCCTTGATTACCAGGATCCACCAAATCATCAATGACGCTGATAATGTATAAGATAAAAATATAAGCATCTCAAGTTGAAACTCACTCTTGGCTATGTACAAATGAAAGAAAGAGTGAATCAAAAGTAGCGTATAATCTCGAGCAATGGATAGAGGAAGGCGGTGACGCAAAAGGCGGAACAATTATCGAAAAGAGAAAAAAAAATGTGCGAAGAACGAATCCATTCCTGGTTTCTATAGATGCACTACTAACGCGCGTTTGAATTATTTTGGGACGGTATCGGAGATACATATGCCGTTGTATAAATTTCATATTTTCTTTTAAGATGTTGGCCAGAGATTTATCATTTCTTTTATATATCTTAGGTAGAGTTGTTTCTTATTGGAGTAAAGATGGTACCTTCTCTGCTTCTTATGCCTAGGCCAGCACTGTTTTCATCTTTGTCTCTCTCCTACATAGCTTGCAGTTTGTAAAGATTAGACTTCTTAAAGGTTTCTTTGTTGTGAGCGAGGTGATTCAATTTTTCCATCATATTTTTTAAGTCTTCTTCTTGATTACCTCTTAGTGTCCAGCAATTACAACCTCTACTTTTATTGTGAGTTTGGTTGTTTTATCTTTCTTATTTAATGATTTTTCTTCCATTGTTTATAGTTTTTGGGCTGCCAGCGCTCTGGTTTTTGATCGAGGGTGCTGGCTCCAATTTAGATGAAGTGAGGGCATAAGAGAGAAGTTCCCGCCGGACTGGGTGACCTTGGGAGATAAATACCAGTGCGTTCACTGACAGGTCTTTCGTGATGTCTGGGGCCAGGCGGGTGGGAGTGGGCAGGAGAAGGTTGGTCAGGTGAGGGTGAGGACCCTCTCTCGGGAGCGCTTGAGTTTGTCACCGCCGGAGACGAAGAGGGAAAGTTCATTTGCCGATCTAATGGAACCTTGGGAAAAGGGCTCTAAATTGTCACAAGGGAGATGGGGGGGGGGAGAGATGCCTTTTCTTTTGAGGTCTTATTGATTTAATTTGGGGCTCAGAGTTATCTTGAGCAGGGAGGATGTGGGGGAGTGTATCAAGTACTAGAAGAGGGGCACTCGTGAAGGAATTGTCGTCAAACATCTTCAAGAAAAATTCCGGATAGTCGGATTCTCTTCGTCCTTGGATCTGTAGACCTTGTAACTAGCGGCTCTGGATGGGCAGATTCTTCCA
>JAWDGP010004156.1:60000-125000 GCA_033675545.1 Elysia crispata
TACGGATCTTTTTTATATTCAAACAATTGTTGTACTTCGATATTTTAATTCCAAAACATCAAATGTATAAAGAGCTAGTCAAAGTTTCCCCCCAAAAATGTTTGATTTTTTTTTTACATATTCGAAAATTTCATTTACGTGCACAGCAGTGACGGATTTTTGAAAGTAACTAAGATTCTTGTAAAGTTAGCAAGATGCTGTTGGGAGACAGTTTTCTAGCACGTTATCAGGCAGCCGAATTCCAATAAATTGTTCTTCTGAAGGCGAGTGAAAACAGATTATCAAAACCGCTAAGAAGGTATGCAGATAAAAATGCTCATCTCTTGTTCCCTCTACTTCACTCCTACCCCATCTCTCTCTATCCCACACACACGACTACTTTTTATCTCACTATCACTCAATCTAGCCTTCACCAACATCTCTCTCTCTCTCTCTCTCTCTCTCTCTCTCTCTCTCTCTCTGTCTCTCTCTCACTCTCTCGCTTTTCAGAAGTCTCTTATTGACACTAGACATCGACCCAAGCAAAACTAGAAATGCAGATTAAATTGGCAGCAGAAATCTAAAATAATTGGCATCGATTGTTTACTACATAAATTGATCACACAATTTTTTCAGTATAATCGAGTTCTATTTACAGATGCTTTATCAAATATATCAGACCTCTAAAGAGGTTCCCGAAGCTTTTTTTACCGATGATGCTAAAACCCTCAGTGAATGCCCATATCTTGGTTCGATACAGTCCACCGCATAAGAGAGGTAATCTAGCCGAACTTCTCTGGTCACCAGAACTTGCATCAGCAGTTCTGATACAAGTCATAACGGAGATAAACGCAGAAAATCAGTCGTTTTCGGCCGCGTCCTCCAAGCGGCTCGTACGGAAACAGTAGGTACGATGCTACATCGACAACTCGGCGGCGGAAGGAGACCACAGACACTGGTTATGGCTTGATGATAAACTAAAAAAATGGTGAGTCGGCCAGGGAGTTCGGCCCTGTAAGAAAACTAACCAGCAGTTTCAGAGGAGATATAAACGAAAGCTCTCTGGCATGAAACAAAAAATCAAACACGAGATCAAAATAACGGAAATACACGTATCATTGGCTTTCGATGCATCAGATGGATGTTTCTTGATTAACTTTGTTTAGATTAACATTATCATTCGATTTATATGTAGTAACCTCTCTGACAGGACCCAGAGAGTGTAGATATAGTAACCTCTCTGACAGGACCCAGAGAGTGTAGATATAGTAACCTCTCTGACAGGACCCAGAGAGTGTAGATATAGTAACCTCTCTGACAGGACCCAGAGAGTGTAGATATAGTAACCTCTCTGACAGGACCCAGAGAGTGTAGATATAGTAACCTCTCTGACAGGACCTAGAGAGTGTAGATATAGTAACCTCTCTGACAGGACCCAGAGAGTGTAGATATAGTAACCTCTCTGACAGGACCCAGAGAGTGTAGATATAGTAACCTCTCTGACAGGACCCAGAGAGTGTAGATATAGTAACCTCTCTGACAGGACCTACAGAGTGTAGATATAGTAACCTCTCTGACAGGACCTACAGAGTGTAGATATAGTAACCTCTCTGACAGGACCCAGAGAGTGTAGATATAGTAACCTCTCTGACAGGACCTAGAGAGTGTAGATATAGTAACCTCTCTGACAGGACCCAGAGAGTGTAGATATAGTAACCTCTCTGACAGGACCTACAGAGTGTAGATATAGTAACCTCTCTGACAGGACCCAGAGAGTGTAGATATAGTAACCTCTCTGACAGGACCCAGAGAGTGTAGATATAGTAACCTCTCTGACAGGACCCAGAGAGTGTAGATATAGTAACCTCTCTGACAGGACCCAGAGAGTGTAGATATAGTAACCTCTCTGACAGGACCCAGAGAGTGTAGATATAGTAACCTCTCTGACAGGACCCAGAGAGTGTAGATATAGTAACCTCTCTGACAGGACCCAGAGAGTGTAGATATAGTAACCTCTCTGACAGGACCCAGAGAGTGTAGATATAGTAACCTCTCTGACAGGACCCAGAGAGTGTAGATATAGTAACCTCTCTGACAGGACCCAGAGAGTGTAGATATAGTAACCTCTCTGACAGGACCCAGAGAGTGTAGATATAGTAACCTCTCTGACAGGACCCAGAGAGTGTAGATATAGTAACCTCTCTGACAGGACCCAGAGAGTGTAGATATAGTAACCTCTCTGACAGGACCCAGAGAGTGTAGATATAGTAACCTCTCTGACAGGACCCAGAGAGTGTAGATATAGTAACCTCTCTGACAGGACCCAGAGAGTGTAGATATAGTAACCTCTCTGACAGGACCTAGAGAGTGTAGATATAGTAACCTCTCTGACAGGACCCAGAGAGTGTAGATATAGTAACCTCTCTGACAGGACCCAGAGAGTGTAGATATAGTAACCTCTCTGACAGGACCCAGAGAGTGTAGATATAGTAACCTCTCTGACAGGACCCAGAGAGTGTAGATATAGTAACCTCTCTGACAGGACCCAGAGAGTGTAGATATAGTAACCTCTCTGACAGGACCTAGAGAGTGTAGATATAGTAACCTCTCTGACAGGACCCAGAGAGTGTAGATATAGTAACCTCTCTGACAGGACCCAGAGAGTGTAGATATAGTAACCTCTCTGACAGGACCCAGAGAGTGTAGATATAGTAACCTCTCTGACAGGACCCAGAGAGTGTAGATATAGTAACCTCTCTGACAGGACCTAGAGAGTGTAGATATAGTAACCTCTCTGACAGGACCCAGAGAGTGTAGATATAGTAACCTCTCTGACAGGACCCAGAGAGTGTAGATATAGTAACCTCTCTGACAGGACCCAGAGAGTGTAGATATAGTAACCTCTCTGACAGGACCCAGAGAGTGTAGATATAGTAACCTCTCTGACAGGACCCAGAGAGTGTAGATATAGTAACCTCTCTGACAGGACCCAGAGAGTGTAGATATAGTAACCTCTCTGACAGGACCCAGAGAGTGTAGATATAGTAACCTCTCTGACAGGACCTAGAGAGTGTAGATATAGTAACCTCTCTGACAGGACCCAGAGAGTGTAGATATAGTAACCTCTCTGACAGGACCCAGAGAGTGTAGATATAGTAACCTCTCTGACAGGACCCAGAGAGTGTAGATATAGTAACCTCTCTGACAGGACCCAGAGAGTGTAGATATAGTAACCTCTCTGACAGGACCCAGAGAGTGTAGATAAAGTAACCTCTCTGACAGGACCCAGAGAGTGTAGATATAGTAACCTCTCTGACAGGACCCAGAGAGTGTAGATATAGTAACCTCTCTGACAGGACCCAGAGAGTGTAGATATAGTAACCTCTCTGACAGGACCCAGAGAGTGTAGATATAGTAACCTCTCTGACAGGACCCAGAGGGTGTAGATAAAGTAACCTCTCTGACAGGACCCAGAGAGTGTAGATAAAGTAACCTCTCTGACAGGACCCAGAGGGTGTAGATAAAGTAACCTCTCTGACAGGACCCAGAGGGTGTAGATAAAGTAACCTCTCTGACAGGACCCAGAGGGTGTAGATAAAGTAACCTCTCTGACAGGACCCAGAGAGTGTAGATATAGTAACCTCTCTGACAGGACCCAGAGAGTGTAGATATAGTAACCTCTCTGACAGGACCCAGAGAGTGTAGATATAGTAACCTCTCTGACAGGACCCAGAGAGTGTAGATATAGTAACCTCTCTGACAGGACCCAGAGAGTGTAGATATAGTAACCTCTCTGACAGGACCCAGAGAGTGTAGATATAGTAACCTCTCTGACAGGACCCAGAGAGTGTAGATAAAGTAACCTCTCTGACAGGACCCAGAGAGTGTAGATATAGTAACCTCTCTGACAGGACCCAGAGAGTGTAGATATAGTAACCTCTCTGACAGGACCCAGAGAGTGTAGATATAGTAACCTCTCTGACAGGATCCAGAGAGTGTAGATAAAGTAACCTCTCTGACAGGATCCAGAGGATGTAGATAAAGTAACCTCTCTGACAGGACCCAGAGAGTGTAGATATAGTAACCTCTCTGACAGGATCCAGAGAGTGTAGATGTAGTAACCTCTCTGACACGGCCCAGAGAGTGTAGATATAGTAACCTCTCTGACAGGACCCAGAGAGTGTAGATAAAGTAACCTCTCTGACAGGACCCAGAGAGTGTAGATATAGTAACCTCTCTGACAGGACCCAGAGAGTGTAGATATAGTAACCTCTCTGACAGGATCCAGAGGATGTAGATATAGCAATTCCAGAGTGTAGATATAGTAACCTCTCTGACAGGACCAAGAGGGTGTAGATAAAGTAACCTCTCTGACAGGACCCAGAGAGTGTAGATATAGTAACCTCTCTGACAGGACCAAGAGGGTGTAGATAAAGTAACCTCTCTGACAGGACCCAGAGGATGTAGATAAAGTAACCTCTCTGACACGACCCAGAAAGTGTAGATATAGTAACTTCTCTGACAGGACCCAGAGAGTGTAGATATAGTAACCTCTCTGACAGGACCAAGAGATCACAGTGGATAAAAGAGAGATCAGACACTCTCGGGAAACAACACGAGCTTGAATAGTGTACAAAATAGATAAGAAACTGATAGCAACACTGATGGTAGAGAAAGAAGACATTGCAAGATAGAAGCGAATAATCGCTGGTACCCTGGGAAAACAACATGTTGAGAACAAAGGATTTTAAAAAAAAATCAAATATTAAAAATCGCAGGGCATTAGTAAGGTCAGCACTGAACTCTAAGTGCAAAAGTTAATGTGTTCTATCACTACAAGTAGAAGAACAATATATTGGACGCCTTTCACGAAAATGAGAAAAAGTACAGATCTTCCCTTAGCAATATTGAATTTCTGGATCTATACATTCTACAATTCGTCTTCCATAACCAGCAAAACAGTAGAGGTACAGAATAACGACCAAAGACAATATTGAACTCAGTGGAATAAGTGTAAAGATGGGAGGGGTGAAGGGAAAGAGGGAGCCTAACCGCTTGAAGTATAAAGTGAGGAGATCAGAATCCTAGATTTATTCCTTATCGCCTTTAATCAGGAAAATATATAAATGTCAGTCTAATATATGGGAACGATATTCAGTACGCGATGTAGGCGTTACTTTAAAATGTGTGTGTGTGTGTGTGTGTTCAAGAGGGGAAAAACCAAGATATGGTCATAATAATATTGATCAGGCTGGCAAAATTGGGAAAAAATTCAAAACAAATGAACGAAAACTGTCTAAATGATATAGTAGTTAGAAAAACGATAGATTTGATTTGTAATTTTATTCTCAGATTCATTTCTCAAATCTTACAGTATTAATTATGCTCTGTCAAACCTACCTCATCCAAACACTTGTGTAACTTATCATTTTTGGAATATACATTATATTATAGAACAGTACCTGTTTTCTCACTCACTTAACCATGCAGAAAGCGTGCCGTTAAAACTTGCATAATTTATAGTATCGCGTCGCACTACAAGACATTACATATTAGGGCTATTTTGTCTGTTTTTTTTTAGATTTTAAAATTATATATGAAAGCATTAACAAACAAATATACATGTACATTTTTTACGTGTTACTCATCATTCCTAGATCCGGCACATAAAGTATGTGTGTAAAGGACTGTGCTTTATCCAAATTTTACATGCATCTACTCCAACAACCAATAGATGTATTTCACTAAGTTTGATGTTATCGAAAGAAACTGTGCTGTAGATGGCTTTTGACGTATGTCTTAAAATAAATTTTAAAGTAAAACAACAATGTGTGGGAAGTTACCAATAAAAAAAAAAAAAAAAAAAAAAAAAAACGATGTCGAAACAACCATCGTAACATCCACGGCATATATAAGAATGCGACATCTATTTTTTGAACAGAAAAATACGTAAAAGATTAAATTAATATGTCGGCGCTAAGTCTAGTTTAAAACTGCTTTAAAATTGTTCTACTAATCTCCACTCTTATTTCTAACAATCTGAAAATTATAACTTAAAAAAAATATTAATCTCAGGAAGATAAAAGGCCGAACAGAAGATAAAAGTGTTTAAAATATTATATTGATCGCTGTCTGAATTTTTGTTCGCTGTTTGTGTTTGTATGTGGTCACTGCGACATGTAGGCCACTTTTATGTTTGCTATTTTAAATTTTTACCTTCTATTTTTCGGCTTTATTTCGGTCTATTTAAAGAGCCATATATTAACCTGAAGTCAACTTTGTAGCTGTTAACCTGAGTGACAAAATCACAATGAAGACGACGCTCACCCTTCTCTTGGTCACCAGTGTCTTCATCGCCAGCGCGGCGGGTTCTGGTAATATTAGTAATCGTTTAGGTTGTCATTGTTAGAATGTCACAGGTTCTGGTAATATTAGTAATCGTTTAGGTTGTCATTGTTAGAATGTCACAGGTTCTGGTAATATTAGTAATCGTTTAGATTGTCATTGTTAGAATGTCACAGGTTCTGGTAATATTAGTAATCGTTTAGGTTTTTATTGTTAGAATGTCACAGGTTCTGGTAATATAAGTAATCGTTTAGGTTTTTATTGTTAGAATGTCACAGGTTCTGGTAATATTAGTAATCGTTTAGGTTTTTATTGTTAGAATGTCACAGGTTCTGGTAATGTAAGTAATCGTTTAGATTGTCATTGTTAGAATGTCACAGGTTCTGGTAATATTAGTAATCGTTTAGATTGTCATTGTTAGAATGTTATAGGTTCTGGTAATATTAGTAATCGTTTAGATTGTCATTGTTAGAATGTTACAGGTTCTGGTAATATTAGTAATCGTTCAGGTTGTCGTTGTTATAATGTTATGGTTCTGGTAACATTAGTAATCGTGAAGTTGTCATTGTTAGAATGTTTCGCGTTCTGGCAATATTAGTAATCGTGAAGTTGTCATTGTTAGAATGCTAAAGGTTCTGGTAATATTAGTAATCGTTTAGGTTGTCATTGTTAGAATGTTATAGGTTCTGGTAGAATTAGCAATCCTTTAGGCTGTCATTGTTAGAATGTTACAGGTTCTGGTAATATTAGTAATCCTTTAGGCTATCATTGTTAGAATGCTAAAGGTTCTGGTAATATTAGAAATCCTTTAGGTTGTCATTGTTAGAATGCTAAAGGTTCTGGTAATATAAGAAATCCTTTAGGTTGTCATTGTTAGAATGCTAAAGGTTCTGGTAATATTAGTAATCGTTTAGGTTAAAGTGTTAAAAACTTATAGATTCTATTTTTACTAACACCCATTTAGTGTGTCATTGTTAGAATGTTACAGGTTGTAGTAATATTAGTAATCCTTTAGGCTATCATTGTTAGAATGCTAAAGGTTCTGGTAATATTAGTAGTCGTTTAGGTTGTCATTGTTTGAATGTTACATGTTCTGGTAATATTAGTAATCGTTCAGGTTGTCGTTATTATAATGTTATGGTTCTGGTAATATTAGTAATCGTTTAGATTGTCTTTGTTAGAATGTTACAGGTTCTGGTAATATTAGTAATCGGTAAGGTTGTCATTGTTAGAATGTTACAGGTTCTGGTAATATTAGTAATCGTTCAGGTTGTCGTTGTTATAATGTTATGGTTCTGGTAATATTAGTAATCGTTTAGATTGTCTTTGTTAGAATGTTACAGGTTCTAGTAATATAAGTAATCGGTAAGGTTGTCATTGTTAGAATGTTACAGGTTCTAGTAATATAAGTAATCGGTAAGGTTGTCATTGTTAGAATGTTAAAGGTTCTGGTAATATTAGTAATCATTTAGGTTGTCATTGTTATAATGTTATGGTTCTGGTAATATTAGTAATCGTTTAGGTGGTTGTTGTTGTTGTAAGAATGTTACAGGTTCCGGTCATATTAGTAATCGTTTAGGTTGAAGTGTTAAAAACTTTTTGATTCTTTTTTGAACTAACGTTCACTAACTGTGGGTGTGTTAAAAACTTACAGGTTCTGGTAATATTCAAAATTATTTATAGCGCTAATGTTAAAAAATCTACAGTTTCGGGTAATATGACAATCACTTAAGATGTCAGTGTTCAATTGTGTTTAGGTTATCAGTATGAAACATTATATTTTCTGGTAATTTAACAAACATTTAGGGTTTCAATGCTAAAATGTTACAGGTTCTGGTAATATTAACAACTACTTATTAAGGATTTCAATTTTAGAGTGCATCAAGTTTTGGTAATAGGAATAATTTATTGTTTAGATTACGGTTGGTAACATGCGGAGTTTTCTCATAAAACACGGGAAAACCACCTCGCAAAGTGACTCCACTATTTTATTTTTTATTTCATTGTTACAAATTTTTGTGCACGACATCACTCTTGAAGGCTATAAATAGCAAACTAAATACACAAGAGATCCAACTGAGGTTGTTTTTGTATATTATCAATTTTCTTGTTAGTTACAAAAGTTTATCGATTCATGATAGATATCAGAGCTTTTTTCAATATTTAAAACATAGTGGAGTATAGTCTTAAACCTTCTATGCTTCCAAAAGATTACAGTTGGAAATTTAATTTAAAATTTTTTTTTTTATATTTCTGTTAAATTAGCTGATTTACATTATCACAATGAATAGTCATTCTAAATAATTGGTATTAAGCTAAATGAAATAAATAAAAAAAAACACACACAAAATGTCTTTTCAATGGGAAACTTGGATAGATATTAACATTGGATCTATGAAATCTACAATCTCTATCATGAATAGTCAATCAAAGCTAGATGCCATAAAAGAAAATAAAACTTTGAAAAAACAAAAAGTAAATGTTTTATGAAATTGAGCGCGCAGTAATGTATTTACAAATAAAAGCCGGTTCAGAAAAATATATATCTTTCATTGAAATAAAATTCAATAAACCAAGTTATCATATCGAAACGCTTTTCAGAGATATTTTCTATTGTTTTCCTCAGAGGAAAGCTTTGAGCAAACCATTGCTATGTGTATCATATTAAATTTTACAACATATTTTTCATAAAACAGGAAAGAGAAAAAAAAAACTTGTAACCTTTAAAAGAGGCTTGTAAATATGAATCCCCCCCCCTCCCTTTGCTTTAAGCTCTAATTTTTTCACTTTTACTGACTCGTTTCCTCAGCGTGCATCGAGGACAATGCCGGTGACGCTGATGGCAATCCGTGCTTCACAGATGATATTTATTCCCGGAGTTACCATGGCGACCTGACATTTTGTTGCAAGTCTGGTATCATGTCTCTCTCCACCGTATTTGTGAACGGTGTCACTGAGAGAACCTGTACCTGCCCTTAAGTATTTGTGGAGAATCTTTGAGTCAACCTGATAAATTTAGAGAATTGTAAGAATTTATTGATTTGGATTTTTGAAATATATGGAAAGAATTTTAAATGCATGAAATAAATGAAATCGATCTGAAATGAAGTATTAAACATTTGATATTAAACAAGCAAACTGTACAAAAATGTTCGGGTTATTTACTATGACTTGAATTTTATCACTTGACACAAAAGCTTAATTGTAGGAATTCAGAGGATCTCTCATCAAATTGAGGTAGTTTTCTAAAATATAAGCAATGTGAAAGAAATAGTAGCGTACTACTTATCTGAAAAGAGGAATGCATACACAATATAAGTAACAAATAATGTGGCGGACACAAGAAAAAGAAATTATCATTACCATTATCATTATTATCATCATCATCATTCTTCTTTTTTTTTTTTCTTCTTCTTCTTCTTCTTCTTCTTCTTCTTCTTCTTCTTCTTCTTCTTCTTCTTCTTCTTCTTCTTCTTCTTCTTCTTCTTCTTCTTCTTCTTCTTCTTGTTAAGCCTGAAGAAGGCATCACGTCTAAAAGTAATTTTTTTTTCAATTCAAATCTTTCGAAATCCAAAATGAAAGTTATAGCAAGTTAATCAATTAAAAGTATACTAGACATTTATTTGGGCTGTTTTGGCATCTCTAGAGAATGTCACAAACACATTTCTTGAACGTCATAATTATACAAGAACAAAAATTCATTTACATCATATTCAAGACCAAGAATTTTACTGTAGAAATAATCTGCTAACTTCGTACAGACCAAAGAAAGGAGTTTCTGCAAGGCACTTTTTGCTTTTATTTTTAAAGGAGAATCATAAATTTTGAAAACAAAGCCTTTCTAATTTTTTAACGTTTGAGTTTAACAATGTGTCTTGTGAACGACAAAAATAACTGTTACAGTTTAATATTTTTTTCTATGATTTAGATAGAGCGTTACAGATTACGTTAAAAAATTCACAACCACCAACACTAACATAATTACTATCATATGATCAAATTTTTCTTTATTTTTTATCTCTTTGTTAGTATGCATGCACGCATGCAAAGCGTAGACAAAGTCAAGTTATGGACCATCACAGCTCAAAAGACAAGCCCCAAGTCTTCAGACAGTTAAACTCATCTCATTTGTGTAGACAAAAATCCAGTCTTCCAGCTAATAGAAGAGTAGATATCTGAAGGAGGAAAGCACATCAAGCATGGCCATTTTCATTCATGCAGCCCTCATTTGGCTTATCTCTCAACTGAAACTAATTTTATCTACTGCAGATACAATGAAATGACCGACTTATTGTGATGCCAAAGTAGTTTCAAGTGAGAAAAATAATAAGTAGGATGCTTATTCTAGCAGCTTTTATATGTTCATGACCAGGCTGATGCTTATCACTGATCTTGAAAAAAAAGTCCATTCTTTGTGAAATTTCTACTTTTGTGAGACATGATCTTTCGGCCCATTGCTAATGCAAAATTCTAAGATAGATCTTTCATATGTAGATCTATACGCTTTACCTTGTGACCAAAGTGGCTGAAACGCTACCCTCAGATGAGTCATTGTGAGCTGCCTATAAAACCATCAATACTCATAATGTTCTTTGAGTCACGGAGTTAGCGAGAAGACTCAGGTTTATTTTTTTTATTACAATTGTTGAGGAAGTTTTAAATTTTAAAGGTACATTATTTCAACCACAGGTTAATTGCAACAAATACAAAAGCCCTTTGAGAGCAATTTAAAGTCTAAACCATAAGATGTTATGATTTATAGTATTATTCGGTTAAAGCGTAGTGATGTTATTATAAGAGTTACGTTTCATAATGCTCTCCTGTATCAAGTATTCTGAAGGGACAATTCTTCATCGGTTTTGTTTTGCAGGGATCGGGGTACTTGTCCCTTCACAAAAATAATGCTGTGTCTAAGAAAATTCTGTGACTGATCTATCGATATATCATGCCGCAGATTATAAAATTTTGTGCACTATTAATTGGTAGGGGGCGTATTTGAAGCTAGAGTAAAAATCCTTTTACAGTTCTTTTAGCGATGCCTTAAAATACCGTGTTCTAAACCCAAAACAAAAAAATAATAAGGCTGAAGCAGTATTTAATTTTGAGCTTGAGTAGAGTGTGACGCTGATGGCAATCCAAGCTAGTCAGATGATATCACTGCTTGGGCTTACACCAATGGCCAAAGAAATGGCATTTCTTCCTACTCCTCAACTGTCAACGGCGACACATCGGTCTCCTGCACTCGCAACCAAGCCTCTTCTGGAGAATTTTTGAATAAAACTGATCCATTCAAAGATTTATATGTATTTGGTGGGGTTGCATATTTGAAATTGATGAAAAGAAATAAAAGAATGAAATTGACCTGAATCAACCAAAAAAAAAAAATAAATAAATAAATTATAAAAGTAGCAAACATAACAAAGTGATAATACTGTTTACTATGAACTGAATTTTGTTACTTTACAAAAAATGGATTAATAGAAACACAGAGGCCATATCAGAAATCAGAGTCTAAATACAAGCAATGTGACAACAGTTAATGGAAAAGTACTATGCCGAAAAATGAAACATTTATGACTTGTTAAGATCATTATAAATTATACTTAAAATTTTGAAGCAGAAAAAAATGTTTTAACAGAAAAACAACTCTCAAATAAGAGGCTTGGGCAAAGGATTTGATAATTCTTTAGAATCCGACTACCAGTGGGAAAAAAGTGTTTTGTCACGAGTGATAGTACAAATAAAAAGCCACAAAAAACATTTAGTCACAGCAGTTCAAGGAGTTGAACTAGCTTTTATAAAATGAAAATTACATCAACAACGTGCCACCACGAACATATTTTAACATAATTATTAATTGTGTTCATGAGTAAACAAGAAAGAGAGGTAGGACACTTATTGGCACCATTGACACTTCACAATGGTACAGCATCGGCCTCTTTATATAATCACGCACTAAAAAATGTACAATCTATCGTTTCCCCAAAACCTATTATACCTAGCATGTAGTGCTAATTTCATTAGCCTACAAAACAGTAGAAAAGCAGAAAGTCCTAGAAAAAACTACCTGTTGTCTCTTTCAATGAAACAACCACGTGAGTCAGGCCTGTATAATGGTAGATTTATTTTTTCTCAAAGATTTTAATACAACAAACTTTTAAATAAAAGAAATCTACTAATTCTTTTCTATTCATATTAAGTTCAAAATCAGATACTTTGATTTCTTTACAAGTTAGTTAAAAAAGCAGGTTGAAAGTTTTGAAAGATGTTGATTTTTGGGTTGTTAGTTTTTGTATTTTTTTAACTCTATTCTTTCATAACTTCAATGAAATTTGAAAAAAAAATGCCTTTTTGACAAAACGATAAAAATCAGTCTTCTTTTCGTGCAAAAAAAAAAAAAAAACAAACACAAAAGCTAACGAAATTAAAAAGGATCATTTCATCTGAGGTGAAAAAAATAATAAATTACTAACCTGTTCCCATTAATGTCCCAGAAAAACAAACTCTCATCAGCAGAAATAAAAACAGTCATGTATTAAATGGGACTAATATCACGACGGTTTCAGTTATTTTAAGCTCTGATGACGTTTCATCGAAAAAGTGAAAAAAAAAAAGAAAAAAAAAAAAACTAACCTCTTCCTTATCGTTCATATAAGGTCTAGAATGAGATTTTTATAATTTCCTTAATATTTCTTCAGACCAGCCTGTTAACCGGCAGGAAAGAAAACAAAACATACACGTCAAAAATAACATGTAAGCATTGTTGATTTCATCGATCTGAAAACCGCTGACACAGACGACGTGCATAACATCCTAGTCGAGCAGGATCCAGTGATCACATTCGATAAAAGAGAGGTCAGACGCATTCTAAAACCAGCGCCAGCGTGGAGAGTTGTTAAATAAATGAAGCATTGATAGCAGCACTCATGGCAGATAAAGAAGATATTGAAAGATAAAAGCCAAATATCTCTGCTATCTTTGGGAAAACAACATACTGAGAGCAAAGAAGCTTTAAAAAATCAAATATTAAAAATTGTAGAGCATTAGTAAGGTCAGCATTAAACTTTAAGTGCAAAAATTAACGTGTACAATTACTAAAAGAAGCAGATTTAAAAAAATATTAAACGTCTTTTACGAAATAGAGGAAAAGTACAGACATTCCCTTAGCAATGTCTAGTTTCTGGATCTCTACATTCTAGAACTCGTCTTCCATCACCAGCAAAAGAATACAGGTACAGAATAACGACCAAAGTCAACCTTGAACTCAGTGGAATAAGTCGAAAGATGGCAAGGGTGGAGGGAAAGAGGAAGCCTCACCGCTTGATGTATAAAATGCGACAGATCAGAGTCCTAGATTTATTCTTTAACGCCTTTAATCAGGGAAGTTCATAAATGTCAGTCTAAAAATATTTGGGAAAGATAATACGTACGTGATGCAGGCGTTATTATAAAATTTGCGTATGTGTGAGTGTTCAAGAGAGGAAAAACCAAGATATGGTCATGATTGATCAGGCTGGAAAAATTGGAACGAAATTCTAAATAAATGAACCCAAACTGTCTAAGCTGTCTAAACATAATGATGGTTTCAGTTATTTTAATCTCAGATGACATTTCTTTGAAAAAGTGAAAAGAAAAGAAAAAGAAAAAATAACCTCTTTCGTATCTTTCATATAGGGCCAAGAATTACATCTCTTAATTTCCTTAATATTCCTTCAGTCTAGCCTGTAAACCGACAGAAAAAAATAAAAAATAAACAAAACACAATGACATAAATGATATGTGGGTGTTGTTGATCTCATCGGCTTGTAACACTCTGACACAGACGACGTGTAGAACATCCTAGAAGAACAGGACAAGAGAGTGTAGATATAGTAACCTCTCTGACACGGCCCAGAGAGTGTAGATATAGTAACCTCTCTGACAGGACCCAGAGAGTGTAGATATAGTAACCTCTCTGACAGGACCCAGAGAGTGTAGATATAGTAACCTCTCTGACAGGACCCAGAGAGTGTAGATATAGTAACCTCTCTGACAGGACCCAGAGAGTGTAGATATAGTAACCTCTCTGACAGGACCCAGAGAGTGTAGATATAGTAACCTCTCTGACAGGACCCAGACAGTGTAGATATAGTAACCTCTCTGACAGGACCTAGAGAGTGTAGATATAGTAACCTCTCTGACAGGACCCAGAGAGTGTAGATATAGTAACCTCTCTGACAGGACCCAGACAGTGTAGATATAGTAACCTCTCTGACAGGACCCAGAGAGTGTAGATATAGTAACCTCTCTGACAGGACCTAGAGAGTGTAGATATAGTAACCTCTCTGACAGGACCGAGAGAGTGTAGATATAGTAACCTCTCTGACAGGACCCAGAGAGTGTAGATATAGTAACCTCTCTGACAGGACCCAGAGAGTGTAGATATAGTAACCTCTCTGACAGGACCCAGAGAGTGTAGATATAGTAACCTCTCTGACAGGACCCAGAGAGTGTAGATATAGTAACCTCTCTGACAGGACCCAGAGAGTGTAGATATAGTAACCTCTCTGACAGGACCCAGAGAGTGTAGATATAGTAACCTCTCTGACAGGACCCAGAGAGTGTAGATATAGTAACCTCTCTGACAGGACCCAGAGAGTGTAGATATAGTAACCTCTCTGACAGGACCCAGAGAGTGTAGATATAGTAACCTCTCGAACAGGACCCAGAGAGTGTAGATATAGTAACCTCTCTGACAGGACCCAGAGAGTGTAGATATAGTAACCTCTCTGACAGGACCTAGAGAGTGTAGATATAGTAACCTCTCTGACAGGACCCAGAGAGTGTAGATATAGTAACCTCTCTGACAGGACCCAGAGAGTGTAGATATAGTAACCTCTCTGACAGGACCCAGAGAGTGTAGATATAGTAACCTCTCTGACAGGACCGAGAGAGTGTAGATATAGTAACCTCTCTGACAGGACCGAGAGAGTGTAGATATAGTAACCTCTCTGACAGGACCCAGAGAGTGTAGATATAGTAACCTCTCTGACAGGACCCAGAGAGTGTAGATATAGTAACCTCTCTGACAGGACCCAGAGAGTGTAGATATAGTAACCTCTCTGACAGGACCCAGAGAGTGTAGATATAGTAACCTCTCTGACAGGACCCAGAGAGTGTAGATATAGTAACCTCTCTGACAGGACCCAGAGAGTGTAGATATAGTAACCTCTCTGACAGGACCTAGAGAGTGTAGATATAGTAACCTCTCTGACAGGACCCAGACAGTGTAGATAAAGTAACCTCTCTGACAGGACCCAGAGAGTGTAGATATAGTAACCTCTCTGACAGGACCCAGAGAGTGTAGATATAGTAACCTCTCTGACAGGACCCAGAGAGTGTAGATATAGTAACCTCTCTGACAGGACCCAGAGAGTGTAGATATAGTAACCTCTCTGACACGGCCCAGAGAGTGTAGATATAGTAACCTCTCTGACACGGCCCAGAGAGTGTAGATATAGAAACATCTCTGACAGGACCCAGGGAGTGTAAATATATAGTAACCTCTCTGACAGGGCCCAGAGAGTGTAGATAATCACTGCAACATGTTGAGAACAAACTTTAAGAAACTTTCAAAAAATCAAATATTAAAAATTGCAGGGCAGCACTAAACTCTAAGTGCAAAAATTAATGTTTTCATTTACTACAATTAGAAGATGAAAATAATATTAAACGCCTTTTACGAAAATGAGAAAAAGTACAGCCATTCCCTTAGCAATGTCTAGTTTCTGGATCTCTACATTCTATAACTCGTCTTCCATCACCAGCAAAAGAGGCAGAAACAGAATAACGACCAAAGACAATATTGAACTCAGTGGAATGAGTGTAAAAATGGAAAGGCTGAAGGGAAAGAGGGAGCCTAACCGCTTGATGTAAAGAATGCGACAGATCAGAATCCTAGAATTATTCTAATCCTTTTATCAGGAAAGTTCATAAATGTAAGTCTAATATTGGGAAACGCTAATAAGTATACAATGAAGCCGTTACTATAAAATTTGAGTGTCTGTATATTCAAGAGGGGGAAAACAAGATGTGGTAATGAATATCAGGCTGCTAAAAAGAGTTCTGAGATAACGAAAAATCTGAAAATACAATAGTTAGAAAAGCCATAATTTTGCTCTTGTAATTTTATTCTTATATACATTTCGCAATCTTACAGTATCAATGATGCTCTGTCAAACCAATCTCATCCAAAAACCTGTGTAACGTATTATTTTTGCAATAGTATCATATAATAGAACAGTACCTGTTTTCTCACTCACTTAACCATCCAGAAAGCGTGCCGTTAAAACTTGCATAATTTATAGTATCGCGTCGCACTACAAGACATTACATATTAGGGCTATTTTATCTGTTTTTTTTTAATTTTGGAAATTTATATGAAAGTATTTAATAAACAAATATACTATTTTTGCGTGTTACTCATCATTCCTAGATCCGGCACATAAAATATGTGCTTTTCCAAATCTTACATGCATCTCCCCCAACAACCAATAGATGTATTTCACTAAGTTTGATGTAATCGAAAAAAACTATGCTGTAGATGGCTATTGAGTATGTCTTAAAATAAATTTTAAAGTTAAACAACAGTGTGTGTAAAATTACACAATCATCGTGACATCCAAGGCAATAATTAGAATGTGACATATATTTTTTAAACAGAAAATTCGTAAAAGATTAAATTAATATGTTGGCGCATCTCCGCTCCATTTCTAACAATCTGAAAATTATAACTTTCCAAAAAAAAAAAACAAAAAAAAAACCAACAAAAAAAAAACCAAAAACAACAAAACAAAACAAAATTCAGGAAGACAAAAGGCCGAACAAAAGATAAAAGTGTTTAAAATATTATATTGATCACTGTCCAACATTTTTTTCGATGTTTATTTTTGTACCTGGTTACTGCGACAGGTGAGCCGCTTTGATGTTTGTTATTTGAAATTTTTACCTTCTATTTTTCTGCTTTATTTCGGCCTCAAAGGTCTATTTAACGAGCCATTTACTAACTTGAAGTAAACTTTGTAGCTGTCAACCTGACTGACAACATCACAATGAAGACGACGCTCACCCTTCTCTTGGTCACCAGTGTCTACATCGCTAGCGCGGCGGGTTCTGGTAATATTAGTAATCGTTTAGGTTGTCATTGTTAGAATGTCACAGGTTCTGGTAATATTAGTAATCGTTTAGGTTGTCATTGTTAGAATGTCACAGGTTCTGGTAATATTAGTAATCGTTTAGATTGTCATTGTTAGAATGTCACAGGTTCTGGTAATATTAGTAATCATTTAGATTGTCATTGTTAGAATGTCACAGGTTCTGGTAATATTAGTAATCGTTTAGGTTGTCATTGTTAGAATGTCACAGGTTCTGGTAATATAAGTAATAGTTTAGGTTGTCATTGTTAGAATGTCACAGGTTCTGGTAATATAAGTAATCGTTTAGGTTGTCATTGTTAGAATGTTATAGGTTCTGGTAATATAAGTAATAGTTTAGGTTGTCATTGTTAGAATGTCACAGGGTCTGGTAATATAAGTAATCGTTTAGGTTGTCATTGTTAGAATGTTACAGGTTCTGGTAATATAAGTAATTGTTTAGGTTGTCATTGTTAGAATGTCACAGGTTCTGGTAATATAAGTAATCGTTTAGGTTTTCATTGTTAGAATGTCACAGGTTCTGGTAATATAAGTAATAGTTTAGGTTGTCATTGTTAGAATGTTATAGGTTCTGGTAATATTAGTAATCGTTTAGATTTTCATTGTTAGAATGATAAAGGTTCTGGTAATATTAGCAATCGTTAGGATTGTCATTGTTCTGTTCTAGGTTCTGGTAATATTAGTAATCGTTTAGGTAGTTATTATTAGAATGTTACAAGTTTCGTAATATTAGTAATTGTTAAGGTTTTTATTGTTAGAATATTATAGGTTCTGGTAATATTAGTAATCGTTTAGGTTGTCGTTGTTAGATTGTTACATGATCTGGTAATATTAGTAATCGTTTAAGTTGTCAGTGTTAAAATGTTACAGGTTCTGGTAATATTAGTAATCGTTTAGGTTGTCATTGTTAAAATGTTACAGGTTCTGGTAATATTAGAAATCGTCTAGGTTTTTATTGTTAGAATATTATAGGTTCTGGTAATATTAGTAATCGTTTAGGTTGTCATTGTTAGAATGTCACAGGTTCTGGTAATATAAGTAATCGTTTAGGTTGTCATTGTTAGAATGTTATAGGTTCGGTAATATAAGTAATAGTTTAGGTTGTCATTGTTAGAATATCACAGGGTCTGGTAATATAAGTAATCGTTTAGGTTGTCAGTGTTAAAATATTACAAGTTCTGGTTTTACTAACACCCAGTTAGTGTGTCAGTGTTAAAAAGTTACCGTTTCTGGAAATATTAAGAATTTTTTAACGTGCCAATGTTAAAAAAAGCTACAGGTTCGGGTAATATGACAATCATATAAGATGTAAGGTAATCAGTTTTGAACATTATAGTTTCTGATAATTGAACAATCATTTAATGTGTCCGTGCTAAAATGTTACAGGTTCTGGTAACATCAACAATTTCCAATTAAGGAGTTCAGTGTTATAGTGCGTCAGGTTTTGGTAATGTAAATAATTTGATTAGATTACGGCTGCTAACGTGCGGCGTTATCTCATAATATCAATTTAAGTTGTCTGTGTAAAAGACTGGGAAACTACCTCGCAAAGTGAGTCTACTGTTTAACTCTTTATTTCATTGTTGTAGTTTTTCATGCGTTACATAACTCTTGGAGGCTATAAATATTAAGCTAAACACTCAAAAGATCCTCTTGAGGTTATTTTTGTTTCTTTATGTTCCTTATCAGTTTTGTTAATAAAAAAAATATCGATTTATAATAAATATCAGAGCTTTTTTCGATATTTATAACGCAGTGGAATGTAGTCTTTACCTTCCTTGCTTCCAAAAGATTTCAGTTGGAAGTTTAATTTTTAATCTTTTTTTGTATATTTCTATTAAATAAGCTGATTTACATTGTCACACTGAATAGTCATTCTAAATATTTAATACTAATTTAATGAAAAAGAAAAAGAAAACTAAATGTCGTTTCAATGGGAAACTTTGACAGACATTAACATTGGATCCCCGAAATCTACAATCTTCATCCTCAATAGTAATCAAAGTTAGAAGCCATAGCAGAAAATAAAACTTTGAAAAGCAAAAAATAAAGATGTTATAACATTCAACGCGCAGTAATGTATTTACCAATAAAAGTCGGTTCAGAAAAATATATATCTTTCTCTGAAATAAAACTTACATCATGCAAACTTTTAGAATAAAAATATATGGCTGTTCAAATTCAAGAGCATTTGAATATTTTTAATCTATGCTTTTAAATTTCTTGAAAATTATCAATTATATGAAATTCTTTTGTAAACTCATACAAATATTGAGGAAGAAAAAGTAATCGTTTAGTTAAAAATTTTTACATATATCTTCAAGTCAGTTTTTTCAAGTGATGTTGCAAAATGGAAATACGTTTTTTCATAGCTGCGCCGTTCGTCTTTTAGTGATCTATTCTTTTCTGGTTTTCTAATGCATCATTTCATGATATGATAGTAACTTTGATATGTATTCAATAGAACTTTACTAGTTCTATTGAATACATATCTTGCAAGAAACTTTTCAAAGCTCCAATTTATAATGTTTGATTAAAAGTTGTTGCTACTTTGAGGGTTTTTTAAAATGTTTATGACGAACTTGTAATCCCCACAAAAAATGTAAAAATCATTCGTATGGCAAGGATCTATGCTGTAAATGATAAAACGTTTTGGCTAAAAAATGATTACAATATCTGTTTTCTATATTCAGTGATGAAAAAACGATCTCTTGTTCTTAAATACGGAGCCACCACAGTGGATTGGATTTGAAATTGTGTTGTAAATTTTTTTTACTCATACCGTAAATTGAATCAAAATGTGGGAATGATCTATACTGAAAGATAATATTTGCATACTTTTAAAACCCTATAAGATAAAACCAAATCATCATATCGAAACGCCTTTTAGAGATATTTTCTATTTTTACCCCCTCAAGGTTAGCTTTGAACAAACCAAAACTAATTGTACCACATTAGATTTTAGAACAACTTTTTATAAGGCAGGAAAGAGGAAAAATCTTGTAACCTTAAAAAGAAGCTTAGGAACATGACTTTTCCCATCTGCTTTAAGCTCCAATTTTTTCATTTTTACTGACTTCTTTCCTCAGCGTGCATCGAGGACAAGGCCGGTGATGCTGATGGCAATCCGTGCATGTCACCTTTTATTTATTCCGGAACTTTCAATGGCGACTTGACATTTTGTTGCGAGTTTGGTTTCACGTCGGTCTCCACCCAAATTGTGAACGGTGTCAAGGAGTTCACCTGCACCTGCAATTAAATATTTCTAGAGAATCTTTGCGTGAACCTGATAAATTTAGAGAATTTTAAGACTTTATTGATGCATGAAAAAAATGAAAATGATTGAATTATAGCATTAAACGTTTGATATTAAACAAGCAAACTATACAATATTGTTCGGGTTGTTTACTATGTTTTGAATTTTATCACTTTACAAAAGAGCTTAATTGTAGGAATTCAGATGATCTCCCATCAATTTGAGATAGTTTTCTAAAATATAAGCAATGTGAGAGAAATAGTAGCATATTACTTATGTTGAAAAGAAGAATACACACACAATATATGTAACAAATAATGTGATGATGGACACAAGAAAAACAACCATCATTATCATTATCATCATCATCATCATCATCATCATTTTTATTTCTAATTTGAAGAACATTTCATGGAAGATTAAGCAAGTTAAATCAAGGAAGAATTTTTCAATACACACCCTTCTACCCTCCCTTTCCGTTATGTCCTATTGTCAAGTAATGGGCTACATAGAATTAAAGAAAAGTTTAAATTAGCAATACCATTTCTGCACTTGTATTAAAAGATAAGTATTTGCAAATAGTTATTAATCTCTCTACACTACATCTTTTCAAAAGTATGACATCAACATTCTATGCTTTTGTTCTAATGGTAAGATGTACTACTCCAATGTTTAAGATCTCAGCTTTCTGAGTCACAGGTTTAGAATCCAGATCTAGATACAGCTCGGAAGTAAGATCATAGAGTCACAGGTTCAGAATCCAGATCTAGATACAGCTCGGAAGTAAGATCATAGAGTCACAGGTTCAGAATCCAGATCTAGATACAGCTCGGAAGTAAGATCATAGAGTCACAGGTTCAGAATCCAGATCTAGATACAGCTCGGAAGTAAGATCATAGAGTCACAGGTTCAGAATCCAGATCTAGATACAGCTCGGAAGTAAGATCATAGAGTCACAGGTTCAGAATCCAGATCTAGATACAGCTCGGAAGTAAGATCATAGAGTCACAGGTTCAGAATCCAGATCTAGATACAGCTCGGAAGTAAGATCATAGAGTCACAGGTTCAGAATCCAGATCTAGATACAGCTCGGAAGTAAGATCATAGAGTCACAGGTTCAGAATCCAGATCTAGATACAGCTCGGAAGTAAGATCATAGAGTCACAGGTTCAGAATCCAGATCTAGATACAGCTCGGAAGTAAGATCATAGAACGAAACGCCGAGCGGTTTAAAAAAAATCAAGTAAATTTATCTGCATGCTGACGTCATCGTTTTTGTGTGATAGTAAGGATTGCAATTTTACAAAGAGTTATGGTACGTAGTTGGAAGTCATAAGCTCTACTTTAAGCTTTTGTTAACGTATCAAGCGATAGCACCTGCAAGAAAGCACATTTGTGTGATGTTTGAAGTAACAAAAAAAAAAAAAAGAAACATAATTCAATGTTTAAATGAGAAAACGTTTACAATAAAATTATTTAGTTTTGCTTAGTTCTTCAAAATGATTTTGGTTGTTTAACACAGCTCACGACTTCCAACAAAGGGACATAACTTTTTGTGAAATCGCATTCCCTACAGACGGAACGTGTGTGCTCATCTACAAGCTATAGTATGTAAATCTGTTTTTGTTTCACTCGAGATTACTATGCTGGTAAATGGGTATATGGTTGTAAATGAGTTCCAGATAACTTCCTACTCATCTACACCTAAAGCATGTCTTTAAAATTTACAAAAATTTTCTAAAATTTGATAACTAATGATTTAAAAAAAAAGAAATTGGAATATAAGACGTAAATAAGATTATAAGATAAAAAATGTATTTTCATTGAAATATAAATAAGTACTACAACGATCAGATATATTACAAGAAACAGTAAAAAAGATCGTTTTAAATGCATTTGTTAAAAATATATATACATATTACAACAAATAGTTGGTTTTTTTTTTCTGGATGCAAAGTTTAGCTAGGAAGTGAGCAAAAACATGTTTTTGTTTATGTTACGGGTTTATGATTTGTAATAGATATTTGCACGATCTTATTTAAAAAAACCCCACAAAACTGATTGTTGCTCATTGTTTCTGATGCCCGCTTAAACATACTTCAAAAAGTACTAATCTTCATTATTAATATTAATTATAGACTATGAAAGTCTTTTTACATTACCTGTACCTGGCTGCCCATAAGCTTTAAAAGGATTCTATTTTCTTTTTTTTTTATTTTACTACATCTGTATTGGTTGAAACAAATTTTAACAAAAATATATCTTTTATCATTCTGCATTATCCATCTCACAAATTCATATGAGCCCAAACGTTCTATTTTTTTAATCTCATTTGCAGTAGACATGTCTTTTTCAAGATATATTATAAAAAAAAATCATCGAAGTAAAAAAAAAAATTAATGTTTGAGTAAAGTAAGATTTAATTTTTCAGTTTTAGCCAACTCATAACACAATGCAGTCATAGTTCAAATTTCGAAAAGTTCTCGGTTATATCCCTTTGCAAACACATTTTTTAATGCAAAAAGGAATATCAGATCCAAACACTCAGATTTCTTTTGGACATTGATATACATTGTTCTAGGGTAACCTCATAAAAACAGTTATTGAAACTTATGTCCCAACTTTGTCTGTTTTTGCAAACTATATATTCACCAGAACAACGGATTCCAAAATTTTATGCAGTTTCAGTTTGGCGGGGGGTGAAGGCGGAAAAAAGTGAGGGGTGGGAGGATTAACAATAAACAGCCACATAAACGTTGCGACAAAAAATTTGGATAAATCACAAAATAAGACAAAAACGTCTTTCTGTGTTGTATATTAGACCAATTCAAGCATTTTCGATCATTTTCACTTAAAGCCGTATCCTAACCACTACTGAGCACTACCTAAAATTCTAGCTCTTAATTCTTACTTATATAAACCAAGTGGTTTGCCTCCTCTAGATCTAGTTGTAGTAGTAGTAGTAGTAGTAGTAGTAGTAGTAGTAGTAGTAGTAGTAGTAGTAGTAGTAGTAGTAGTAGTAGTAGTAGTAGTAGTAGTAGTAGTAGTAGTAGTAGTAGTAGTAGTAGTAATAGAAGAGCAGCATCAGCAGCAGCAGCAGCAGCAGAAGAAGAAGAAGAAGAAGAAGAAGAAGAAGAAGAAGAAGAAGAAGAAGAAGAAGAAGAAGAAGAAGAAGAAGAAGAAGAAGAAGAAGAAGAAGAAGAAGAAGAAGAAGAAGAAGAAGAAGAAGAAGAAGAAGAAGAAGAAGAAGAAGAATATTGTCATCGATAATATAACAGATGATCTTTCAAACTGATAAGGCAAGAAAAAGAATTTAGCTGTTCCCCGTTTCATTTTATTTTTATTTTTAGAAATAAAAAAGGCTCTTTCTGACAAGTTTACATGTATACATATAAATTTCGTTACTCGGTTTGATACAAAAATGAAAAATTTGAAGGGACACGTGGTACGTTCCTGGGTACAGTGCGAAAGAGACCAGACAAAGAATACCTCAGTGGAAGATCATAAACAAGATTAGTGTATTATTTCACAAGATACCAGTGCGGACCATCTTATTGCAATTTCAATTATGAAAAAACACATAACTCATACATAATCGAAAGTTTTGATTATTGGCTTTGCTTGCGATCATTGCAATTCGTACTTCATTCTTTAAACACAGCTATGCTCTCACTTGGTACAATCTCATCAAAAATTGAGAACCCGATAGATAATTTTGCTTTGGCATGGTATCATGGAAGAACACAAATGCATTTGCAGATTTCCAGTTCTTGATATTTCTTATAAAATATCTTCAATATTATGCGGATTTTCAAATATATGGATTTGAGTGTCACGAGTAGCCACGTGCGAAATCCATTTACCTCAGCCATTTATTGCGTTCACTTTTTAGCCTTAGAAACAGAAATGAGCTTAAAAAACTCCTCTTTTCACGCTACTCTGGTCTGTTTAAAGAGATGCACAACACCTGTAACAATAGTTGTTGGAGCAAACTTCACTTACAACATCCCAATGAATACTGCGTTCGTCCTTCTCCTAGCCATCAGTGCCTCCATCACCGGCGAAGCGAGTATTGGTAATATTACTAATCATTTAGACCATTGGAGCGCGGCAGATTTTGATAATTTTAGTAATTATTACAGGTGTCTATAATACAGCGCGCACGGTTCTGGTAATATTAGTGATTATTCAATGTGTCAATCTTAGAGTGCGGTAGGTTCTGGTAATATTAGTGATTATTCAATGTGTCAATCTTAGAGCGCGGTAGGTTCTGGTAATATTAGTGATTATTCAATGTGTCAATCTTAGAGCGCGGTAGGTTCTGGTAATATTAGTGATTATTCAATGTGTCAATCTTAGAGCGCGGTAGGTTGTGATAATATCCGTAACCATTCAAGGTGTAAATGTTTGAGCCAGTAGGTTCTGATAATAGTGGTAAATAGTCAAAGTGTCTATGCTAGAGCGCAGTAGTTCTGATAATATTAGTAACCATTCAAGGTGTCAGTGTTAGAAGCCGATAGGTTCTGATAATAATGGTAACCATTCAATGTGTCAATGTTAGAACGCGCTAAATTCTGATTGTATAAGTAAATATTTATGGTTTAAATCTTAGAGCGCACTAAATTCTGATAATATAAGTGATTTTTCAAGGTGTCAATGTTAGAGCGCGGCAGGTTCGGATAACATTAGTAACTACATCAGGTGTCAATTAAAGATCGTGACTTGTATGATGTAACTTGCAACTATTTTTTTTATGCTTGCCGCCTTAAGCCTAAAAAATAATCGAAGGATCCATCACCCTAGATGCGCGATACATCGAAAATTGGGCGTGCAGAATATAATAATCTCTGGTTCAGTATACGATGAATAATCGCGCGGATTAAAAAAAATAATATATGCTCAAGTTTAGGCGCACCGCGATATTTATATTGCAACAGGCATAAACATGAGAATATCTTTCTTGGTTAGTACATATTTTGATATATTAACCTCTATTCCCTTTCTTCATTGATTGCGTTATTGGCGTGCTCTGCTCCTGACAAAACAATATGTCTGCAAAAAATTCTGACATTGTACACTTAAGTAAAATATTTATATACTTGTGTAATTTTCTCACCTGCTATTTGTTTAGGTAATTTTTTTTTTGTAAGATTAATACGTTTTATGAGTTTCCTGTAATATTAAATAAAAAATTATGGAAGTTTTAAATGTTGACAGAAGAGGTCATATACAGTGAAAGGTAAAGTCTTAACATTATCCTTTTCAAGCGCATTTTACTTATGTACGAAATGTGCTTGCATTTTATTGTTTTGTTCGAATTGATTCATAAACAAAATATAATTATGCTCCTGCACTAGCAATTTGTAATTTTTAAAAAATCCAACGCAGCTTTAACTATTCAAACTAAAATGGCAAATATAAATAAGAAAACTTTGTACCTAAAAAGAGAAAACATTTCATTGCTATTATTTTGACATAAAAAAATGTCAAATTTTAGGACTTGTAGTACATGTTGGGACAATAAGCATCAAGCCTTATTATTGCAGCATTGCTAACAATGGTGCACGTGTATTTTGTTCCTCAGCTTGCAAAGAGAATCAAGTCGTAGATGAGAATGGTAACCCGTGCACAGAAGCTGGACTTGGCAAAGATAAAACGGTAATTCGATTTTGTAATAGCATATCTCTCTCTCCAGATGCACCATTTTTTAAAGTAATCCGAATCATTTTCGTTGTAGAACGTAAGAGAAGCAAAAAAACAAAAAAAAAACAAAAAAAACAAAAAAAACAAAAAAAAAACAACAACAAAGAAGACATCAACAACAAAACTCGATGATATTTGCATAGCATCACTGCATTTTACATTTTATTATTATTTCTCTTACTTCAATTAATGAACTATTCACATTCTGGATGTTTTTCTTTTTCATTGGGTTTTCTTCTCTGATTCCTTTGTTTAGTTTCTATTTCAAATATGGTTCCTTTCATTGTCTCTTTTTGTTTATTTGTTTGGCGTTTGTGTGTATCCGGTTTTGCTGGTTTGCTAAATTTTCTGTTTACATCTCTCTCTCTCTCCCCCCCCCCCTTTACTCTCTCTCTCCCTCCCTCTCTCTCTCTCTCTCTCTTCATCCCTATTTTAACCCTTCGTGAAATCTGCTCCAATTAGTTTACATACGGTCTTCACTGTGTCTTTCTTGATCTATGTAAAAAAGCATCTGCAACCTTTCTCATATTTTTTTAAATAATTCGTTAACTTGCCGTCACCAACAGTATGGGTGTTATGAATAATATGCAGCTCTTTAACTTACTGACATAATCTTCCAGTTTAATCTAACTTTACATTTCGATGAGTAAATAATAAAGGAACTCTGTAACAAATACCATTCATTAGAAAGCAGGCCTTGCATATAATGTTTCCAGGGTTGAAATCCATATTGTGCAGTCTACCATTATTTTCATATCTCTATAATTTTATCTTCAATGTATCTACTTTTTTAAATTTAATATCAATCGATATGTTTATCTGATTATCCATTTAACTATCTATCTAGCTATCTTTTTAAAGTGCCTATGTAATAACACTTAATTCTTACCACTATTTTTGTTTAGGTAGGTAACCATCGATTCATTTTACTATTATCTAAGATACTATCTATATGGGGATTGAATTACTTCTTTATTACTCCTTCATTGATTCTTCGCGTCTTCCAATTGCAAAACCATCTTGGGTTATTATGACACCAAAAATGTGAAGGCTGCCTCTCTGGAACAGTTTCGTCAGCAGGCTCTTCACAAACATAACGAGCTACGTACCCTCCATAGCAGCCCGCCTCTCAAGCTCAGGTAAGAGGTGTGTTTAGACAGGTTGTATATTTACTTACGCCCTGTAAAGAAATTTCCCAGCTATCAAGCTTACGATAAGTAAATAGCAATAGTTTTTTTTTAGAAAATTAGAAGCTTAGGTTATGTTTACTTGCATCATATACAGGACATCCCCAGCTATCAAGCTCACGATAAATATATACATATAGCATTAATAGTTTAGATACTTAGAATTGCTGCGCCAACTTTCCTATATTAGGCAGGCGAAATATCATCAATGCCACCTTGTAAATTTACCTTAGACGGCTATCAGGACTTCCCTTTTATTAAAATTATTGAAGATATAGAAGATCTGATATTTTAACATCAATAACATAAAACACTTCGATAGAAAATACAAATGAGAAAGAAACAAGTAAAACGAGCCGCGTTTACGAGAAAGCTCAATCGTAATTTGTTTCATGACTGACTTGGTACAAATCAATATTAAGCACACCTGCAGCAGAACCTGCGAAACGCATTCAAGGAAATCATAGATAATTATTCAAACCGAGCGTGAGACACGGCAAGCTGCGAGATGTGTGTTTTAATTGAACGCACAGACCACATAAGCTTGCAAGGCTCTCCGCTGTCAATACATGATCTAACTAGTTAGAAGCTACAGGTTATGGGGAACATAAATTTAGCGGCCTGCGTCGTAATGTGAAACAAGCAAAAAAGGAGTTAAATATGTCAAAGTATATCGAGATTTTACATCTATTTTGTGCAGCTTTATAAAGCTCAAATATTCTGTGAAAGTAATCACGATATTTGCTTATAGTCGGTGTATACAGTTAATGCTATCTAGCGACAAGCTTTGAATAGAGATAAAGATTTCTTTAATAGCATCATTTTTTTTGTCTCAAAACTTTAAGAATAAACTCACCAACAAATTTTATATGCAGTTATTTGAACTGGTTCATGCATTAAACATAACGCTTCCACAAAACAACTAAAGTAAACTGTTCTCATTGTTTTATAATTGCACACTTTTACTGTTGAAAAAAAAAATTACTGTATTAATTACTTATGAGCAAAAATGATGAAAAATCTTTTAAACATGTTAAAATAAATTCATAATTTTCTTGCTTCATGCGACTCTCACCAGCGATGACCTAAGCGCGTATGCGCAAGCATGGGCCGAACACATGGCGAGCGTGGGTCGATTGTACCACAGTAAGAGGACCTTAGATACCGGAGAGAAGGTGGGGGAAAATATTGCCATGATGTCGAACAGAGAGGGAATCGATTTTTCTGGTGAGTTGATGTTTGGGAAGGAATTAATTATATATATATATATATATATATATATATATATATATATATATATATATATATATATATACTGCTTTGGTATAAAAGATTAGAGATACCTTCTTGCACAATGATGATGGTACTGTTGCTGCTGCTGTTGCTGATGATGATGATGATGATAATGTTGATGATGATGACGATTATGATGATGATGATGATGATGATGATGATGATGATGATGATGATGATGATGATGATGATGATGTTGATATGATACTTATGAAGATTTTTGTAGTGAGTTGAGTTTTGGGAAGTAGTGATCAAAGTTAAAGATAACGCTTCGGTATAAAAGATAAGGGCTTCTTTCTTTCACAATAATGCTAATGAAAATGTTGATGATGATGAAGATGATGATGCTGATATGATAATTATTCTGGTGAGCTGATGTCTTAGGAAGGAATTGCCGAAAGTTATAATTACTACTTTGGTATAAAAGATTCAGAAAAACTTCTACCGTAAAGATGATGATAATAATGATAATGACGTTGATGATGATAATAATGATAATGATGATAACAATAATGAGAGTGACGAAAATTTGTTGCGCCGTTGCTTAACGTTGCGTCAGATTAGAAAGTACAAAGCTGAAGTAAAGTTTTCGCCAGCTCCGATATTGTTTCCTCAAGATCGGTTTTTGACAAGCATAGCCTCCCCCTACAGTTAGGTTTACAACGAGTACCAGCATATCAATATATATGAAAGCAGTGGCTTTATTCCCGAACTTCTCTGTTATTACCCAACCCCTACCTTTGAGACTGTGCAGGCGTCTACAACATTCATGTGGCTAGGTTCTAAGTCATAAAAAATCAACACAAACTGCTTTCCTCGATTTCCCCAAAATGCTTTAGGCTAACTTACGATCTCAAATTTCGCGAACCATTTTTTTTATCCTTTAAAAATGTAAGTCTTTCTCAATCTAGGATGTAACTATTATACACTCTCTGGTTTAAATAATTGCGTGTCTAAGAATTCCCTGAAGGCAGTGTAATTTTATGTGCTTAATACGAAAATATACAGCTTTATAATGAGCGTTTAAAAGGATCCCCAAAAAATAGATTGGGAAAGGAGAGAATATTAAGTCAATTTCCTTTATTTTAAAAGGAATTAGATTCTATTTCTAAATTTTATGTTGAGATTGAGAATTATCGAGATATCTAGATTCTAGGTAAAGATGGATATGTGAAGCTATATATCTGGATCATGTTGGTAAAAGGAGAGATATCAAGATATTTAATTTTATAAGCCTCTTTAAATGCACACACGCACCCCAGCCTCGACAAATGACACCAGGATCCCGTTTGCAGCTTGTAACCAATAAAAGATCTTGTGGGGTTGACTCATTGCTCATCCTTAAAAGCGCTTTAATCATATAAGCGGAAATACGCTATTTAAAAAAAAATACTCGTCCTAAAGGTGTCTTTAAAACAAATAAATTTTATGACATTTTAAGACGATTGGCAAGTATTATTGTAAGGTAAAAAAGCAATTACAATATTATTATCGTTCATTCAGTTTCACCAGTCATTAAAGATTTTGCGATAGCGAATCTTTGGATATTGTGGGTTGCCTCTTTCTGCGGCGAAAACTTGAACTAAGTGCGTAATTTGATTCGCTTCGAAACCCTCGAAAAAACATGCGTTTGAGAGAGTCATAGCGTGATTACAATAAGGAAAATAGACTAATTCTATACTTTCCCAATCTGTTTTTATATCCTTTTAAACGCTTATGAGAAAGCTGTGAATATTCGCATTAAGTGCATAAAATTGCACTGCTTTGCGGGAATTCTTAACCGCCTTAGATCAGCGTGACCTGCACTGGCTATATGAATTATATCATGAGAGAATGAACAAAGAAATTAATGATCCCTAACAATCTTAACCGAAGAGCACTTGATTTCATTTGTTGGAAATCATAAAAGATCCGACGCATCCACTACATGAAGAATATGGCTGCTGACATGATTATACAACGTAGCGGTAGGTTTATGTTGAAGGCGAGAACAGTCACACGCTGAAACTCATCTCTGCCGGCCAAAATTAATTAAACGATTCAATGATAAATTCAAAAGGTTAAAAACTTGACAAGAAGTGTGCAAATACTATTACCAGGCATTTCTATTTATGTCTTTTTACGTGAATGGGCCTGTCAGTTTTGAATTTTCCGAAGAGGGGTGAATTAAATTAATCTTATCTCATCTTATTATAGCTGAAACCATTAAATTTAATGGCATCGCAGGGTCCAGGTTGTCATAACTGCAACCATTAAATTTAATGGCATCGCAGAGTCCAGGTTATCATAACTGCAACCATTAAATTTAATGGCATCGCAGGGTCCAGGTTATCATAACTGCAACCATTAAATTTAATGGCATCGCAGGGTCCAGGTTATCATAACTGCAACCATTAAATTTAATGGCATCGCAGGGTCCAGGTTATCATAACTGCAATCATTACATTTAATGGCATCGCAGGATCCAGGTTATCATAACTGCAACCACTAAATTTAATGGCATCGCAGGGTCCAGGTCATCATAACTGCAACCACTAAATTTAATGGCATCGCAGGGTCCAGGTTATCATAACTGCAACCACTAAATTTAATGGCATCGCAGGGTCCAGGTTATCATAACTGCAACCATTAAATTTAATGGCATCGCAGGGTCCAGGTTATCATAACTGCAATCATTAAATTTGATGGTATCGCAGGGTCCAGGTTATCATAACTGCAACCACTAAATTTAATGGCATCGCAGGGTCCAGGTTATCATAACTGCAACCACTAAATTTAATGGCATCGCAGGGTCCAGGTTATCATAACTGCAACCACTAAATTTAATGGCATCGCAGGGTCCAGGTTATCATAACTGCAATCATTAAATTTAATGGCATCGCAGGGTCCAGGTTATCATAACTGCAACCACTAAATTTAATGGCATCGCAGGGTCCAGGTTATCATAACTGCAACCACTAAATTTAATGGCATCGCAGGGTCCAGGTTATCATAACTGCAACCACTAAATTTAATGGCATCGCAGGGTCCAGGTTATCATAACTGCAACCATTAAATTTAATGGCATCGCAGGGTCCAGGTTATCATAACTGCAACCATTAAATTTAATGGCATCGCAGGGTCCAGGTTATCATAACTGCGACCATTAAATTTAATGGCATCGCAGGGTCCAGGTTATCATAACTGCAACCATTACATTTAATGGCTGCGCACCACGAGGGTTTAATAATTGCCTTGGGCATCCATGTCATCAGGGCAGGACATATCAGGTTGCCTTGTACACTGCTTGGTGAGATTCTCCTGTAGTATTGTTCATAGTCCCTGCAAAGCGATCTCATGTTATGGTAATTCTCTAGTCATTTTATTTTGTTTATTTATTTTTTTTGGGGGGGGGAAAGGAAAAGGGAAGGAAAGGGGGGGGGGGGGGGGGGGGAAGTTGGGTATTTTTCGACGGGTTCCCGACGGTTAAAAGTAGAATTATTTGTAATGTCATATTGACCTCATTCTGAATTTAACACAGCACAGTTTTGCGGTTTTGCTGGTAAACGTTTCTTCTTTTCTTATAGGTATGTGTTAGATTAGGCGCTGACGAAATTTTATGGAACTGTATTGTAAACAGTGTTTATTTCCCTTTATATTTATTTATGTATTGATTTGCTTGATATATTAGTTGGATCTTGGTCCATAAGAGTTTTCTTTAGTTAGTATTTCTTTTTACTTTTTGATCAAGTAGTGGGGATTTCTTTTTTGCACAAGGACTAGGAAAGTATTTTTCAATTTTGTTTTATAATTTTGAACTATATTACTTGCCCCTATGTCCGAATTTGCCCGAGGAAAATTTACTATAGTTTATTCTTCGAGGTGCTTGATTTAAACATTTTGTTATAGTAATTTTTCCCAACTGTTTTCAACTCTTGTATCTAATATGCTTATATAAGTCGTAAGAATCCTGATTTTTGTACCTATCTTGCACCTACGCGTCCCGTTCAAATGCCTGCTGTGATGAAGTCCCTTTATCTTTGCTAACGGTCTTTTCTCCTTATTATTCGTTTTTTAAAGTGTAGACAGGAGGTCTTCCAACCCCAATGCTGGACTTTTGGATTTCCAACAGAGCTCTAGAATTTAAGTAGATCTTACAAAGCCCTCTTGCGTGGTGCACCACAGATAAAGTTGACGTTAGTTATTTTTCCCTCTCTCTATTAGATTTAGTTTTTTGATGGTTCGGGCTTCTTTATTCTCATCTCTGTTTATCCTATAGCTCAGCTGAACCCTTGTGTGGTTGTCTTATTTTTCCTTATCTCATCTCATCTATCTTGTATACCACTGCTCATCTTAAGTTTTTGATGTTTTGATGTTTTCTTATTTGTATGCAATAATAGAGCTGCCTCTTCTTTAGTCCTTTGTCTTGTCCATCTTCTACAGTCTGTGTACCTTAACATCACTGTTTTCCCCAACAGGGCCGGAATCAAAGTTTGCTGCAAATCTTCCGGATATTTAAAGAAAATTTCTATCCATGGTATATTATATTCTGTTGCTTTTCCAACGCTATCTTGTGATAGAATTATAATATACCTTGCTGTTTGTTTGTCTTCGCAAACAATAAAATACGGTCCCAAGATCTTAATAATATGGTGTGGATTTATGTTCGATTACCATGAAATCTCCCTAGCTAATAGGAGATCTACACCATCCAAGTGTGGGACAGAAAGAAGAGCTAGAGAGTAGAGGAACGTGGAAGATGACCACTGACACAGTTACAGACAAACCAATAGACAGATAAGACTGAAGAAAAAGAAATTCTCTGATAATCGATTACTAAATTTCTGTTATATTTTATTTCAGGTGAAGCCGCAGTACAGATGTGGTACAGTAAAATAAGCAAGTACGACTTCTCTGAAGCTAAAGGACAGCCCGGAACAGGTACCTAAATAACTTCCGCATTTCTATATCAAATCATAGGAGGGTAATTTACTTAAAATTAAAGCACGTTAAATCATAAATTAAAACAATAAAATTTTCTCTTACATCGTTTTAATTACATTAGAAGTCATACAATCTTATAAAAATAACTTTCCAGCGATTGTTAAAGTATCTTCTTTGGCATTTAGAAATCAAACGATTATTTCATTCTATTAACGCTTAAAACCTCTCTAATTTTTTAAAAGATCCATTGGTATTCGATAGTACTACTACTACTGCTACTGCTACTACTACTACTACTACTACTACTACTACTACTACTACTACTACTACTACTACTACAACTACAACAACTACTACTACTACTACTACTACTACTACTACTACTACTACCACTACCACTACTACTACTTCTACTACTATTACTACTACTACTTCTTCTACTACTACTACTACTCCTACTACTAATACTACTACTACTACTACTACTACTACTACTACTACTACTACTACCACCACCACCACCACCACCATCACTACTACTACTACTACTACTACTACTACTACTACTACTACTACTACCACTACTACTACAACTACTACTACTACTACTACTACTACTACTACTACTACTACTACTACTACTACTACTACTACTACTAATACTACTAATACTACTACTACTACAACTACTACTACTACGACTACTACTACTGCTACTACTGCCACTACTACTACTACCACTACTACTACTACCACCACTACTACTACTACTACTACTACTACTACTACTACTACTACTACTACTACTACTACTACTACTACTACTACTACTACTGAGCAATAGTATCAGTTTCGATTGCGACAGTGATGGAGTTACAATTTATAAGTTTTTGTTGTTTTTTTATAGGAAGTTTCACCTCAGTTGTTTGGAAAGACACCAAAGAGCTTGGAATGGGAAAGGCCAGCACTGCAGACGGGAATACTTTTTATGCTGTTGCATGTTACCGACCGCCCGGTAGTTCCGATAATTCCGATTCTGAAAACTGGATAAAAAATGTTCTTCGTCCTAGTTCAAACTAGAAAACATTTCCATCTGTTGATAATTTTTTATTATTCTATTTTAACTTTTTTTTTCATATAGTTTTTCTCTATATAGTTCTCTTGTAATAAAGGTTTATTTTTTTCGTTAAATTATCCGTGGCAATAGATTTGGTTAACTTAATTTTACACGGTTTATGATATCTGTATTGCCTTAGATTATGGCAATTTATAGATTGATGCATTTCTGTCCAGAAAATTATTTGTCAAAGTCAATTGTTATAACTCGAACTTGAATTCGAGCAATAGCATTTACCAATTTTTTTTCACACAAAAAGAGACTTTTAAAATGAATTATATCTGACTTTGTATCCCAAGGAACAACTTTACATTCTCGAATATTTGTTTTTAATCCCGGCTACTGTCTTCCTCTTGTATAAACAATAATTTTATGAATCAGTCATTGGAGTCTGAGGGTCCAAGAGGGGACCAGCTAACTTTCGAAAAAGTCGATATGTAACAATTGGCAACAATGAAAGAGAGCTTCAAGCTGTTCAAGCAAGTGAAAACAAACCAAATTTGCAGCGAGAATTATTTTTGTACAATTGCCTTTCCAGAAAATCTTGAGGTATTGAACTTTAAAATATCTTGATCTTGAAGACAAGTCTATCTACATGGTGAAAAAATAAATGACCTTTTGACTTGGATTTGTATTTTTGAAGTTCTTGCTTAATGTATTGTTTTATTTGTCAGAGACAAGGAACGTTTTGTCTCAACGTACATCTAAATATAGAAATTAACGATAAATTACCTTGGCCTTAAGAATCCTCCTAATAGGGTCGTGTTACAATCTGGTAGTGATTCTCCAACTTACTTTTACATGCTCTTATCACTGAAAACATTTCAGTGACTTCAATAACATTTTTATCGTGCTTTTGAACCATACAAACATAAACCTAATATGTTCAAAATGAAAAAAAAAATAAAATTACAAAATTTTCCTTTCAATTTTCTTACGATAAACTATATATAAAACAAAATGAATAATATAAAAATTCGACGGACACCTTTACTTTCAAGAAAATTTATCTCATTAAAAATTTAAACGTTACGTCCACTTCGTAAATACATGGAAATTTGTACTTCACGTAAACAAAACAGTTTAATTTTTTTTAAATCAGCTTGATGAAATTAGAGAGGGCAATCGAGCGTAATAATTGATTTACAGAACACAATTTTTAACTTTGAGTGGATGTAGATCTTTTTCTTAAAATACCTCTTGGATGCTTTGTATTTTCGTGCAACTACAAGCGAGCACAAAAAAAAAAAAAAAAAAAAGAAAAAGAACAAGAACAAACGCACATTGGTCGTAGATCCACTCCTAGCATCTTTTTTATGAGAGACCATTTTTTGGGATTGACAACACAGACTGTTTCACAACACATAACTTATCGACCGGCTATGATGTACAGGAAACTGCAACAGAGATGATGCAAGTTGGAGGTTAATAAATTCCATATGTATATTATTTAAAAAAAAGAGCTCGAACTCATAACACAAGAAACAATAATACGTTAATGCGATAATAATAATAATGATAATTCTGATATTTATAATGGTGGTTGTAGTGGTCAAAATTTCGATGGTGTCGTGTTTATAATTCCAGTAATTTTCTTAACTACCTACATCATTTAAATGCACAGCAACAATAAAAATGCAGCCTAATTGTCATGACCGAGGTTTTAATTACTTAACTACACATAAACTAACCAAACCTTACAATTATGAAATATATTAATTTGTTCCGTCCCTTTTCTTTTTTCTTAATAATAAATCAGAAAAGCTATATTTTTCCAGGATTAAACAAAATATCATATGGGTAAACATTATAAGATTTGAAAGAAATTCTGTCCATACATCGAGTCAGAACCATACAGTCGATGTAAGTTTCCCCATGTCTTCAGTAGCAGGTATTCAGCTCATCTGAAAACATAAATGAAAGTATATTATTGTAATCTTAGACAGAAGCAGCACGGAAAAGAATAAATTGAAATGTTTCTAGCTTTTATCAGATATTTGCTGCTTAAGAGCTTCATTAGATGGCAAAAAATGGGCCGCATGTGATAAATTCCCATTCCATTTTCCTATTGGAATATCATGCCATTTCAAGCACATAAATGGTTTACACAATGGAGACATTTAAAGAAAAGGCGGATCACTGAATGGGTAACATCAATTAGATGATAAGTTACTTGGCTTGATTTTAAGCTCTCTTACGTGTTTTTTTTATCATTTCACAGTTTTTAATTTTCTGATGCCATAATCTATGTTTTGAGAAATAAAAATAACCCGTTTTGTCAAATAAAAATTGATTTTGCTTAATTGATTGCATTGTATTGTTTTTTACCTCAAATTTTCGTTGCAGTGTTCTAAGTAATAAGAAAAGCCGTGAATGCCGTTTTATGTAGAACATAATTTATTTGTGTTGTCTGAATGCGGGATGATGTTTAAGAAATAATTTCAGTTTTTTTAAAATGTTTATTGATAATCCCCGTTATTGAACGTGCGTGATTTTTTAAATACATTAATCTTATGAATATAAAGTTTGATAGGACAAAGATAGGACATAGTTTACATGCCATTTGCATGGGGTAGCTATAGCTTAATATTGCACTAAAAAATTAACGATCTATGAGGCCGATTTTTGATACCTAACTTGAAAAAAAATGCAAAGAATTCGACGCCTCAGTCTTCATTTGTTCTATGACCAGTTTCACTAAAATTAGACCTAGCGTCAAATTTCATGACCTAAAAACATTATTTATATGATTGTTAATTTTAGTACCAAAAGTCAGGCAAAATGGGTCAAGTTCTCTTACATTTGTTCTATGTCGAACATATGAGTATAAGGTATATGAAAGTTAAAAAGCTATTTTCTCAAAACTACGTCATGTAAACATAGAACAAATGAAAACTATGGCGTCGAAATACTATCGAGACAACTTCGAAAATTGCTTGCTTTTTATCATTTGAACATTGCGATAAATTCTTATAAAAAAAAATGAAATGATTTCTTTTATTATGAAGATTACAAAATACATTAAGTCTATGTATTCTGCACTTGTATTGTCGTGTAGTTCTTGCATTTGGAAGATAAGCAATCGACCTGTAGAATTTTACGAGGTCGGGGTGCCATGTATGTTATGGGAAAAAAATAATCTTTTACTTGTAAGCTCCAGTCGGCTGAAATTATTGAGAAAAGTGGAGCTACTGGTAAAATTGGAATTTGATAAAAAATTCAATGCTTCCCAATTTATTTCAAAATTATAATATTTTTGATGTTGTGTTACACCCGAATAGAATGTGAGCAAACGTTAGATAGTTATTTTTGCCTCAATAGAATGTGAGCAAATGTTAGATAGTTATTTCTGCCCCAATAGAATGTGAGCAAACGTTAGATAGTTATTTCTGCCCCAATAGAATGTGAGCAAACGTTAGATAGTTATTTCTGCCCCAATAGAATGTGAGCAAACGTTAGATAGTTATTTCTGCCCCAACAGAATATGAGCAAACGTTAGATAGGCATTTCTGCCCCAATAGAATGTGAGCAAACGTTAGATAGGCATTTCTGCCCCAATAGAATGTGAGCAAACGGTAGACAGGCATTTCTGCCCCAAAAGAATGTGAGCAAACGTTAGATAGTTATTTCTGCCCCAATAGAATGTGAGCAAACGTTAGATAGTTATTTCTGCCCCAATAGAATGTGAGCAAACGTTAGATAGTTATTTCTGCCCTGAAGAGTTGCCTTCCAACACTTCACGGCCCACATATTTTTCCCGTTCTACTCCGGTACTAAATTATGACGCTAATTATTGACACACAAGATCGAGCAGATGTCTGCATACCCAGGAGCCAAAAAATGATGTTAGTTTCATACATTAATCTAGCTCGTATCATATTCATGCGCTTCTTTAAGTTACCTTTGTTCATTTGCTCCTACATTTTGAACTGAAATTTTGCACGTTTTTACTCTGTCGATGTCTTGATTGTGCAATGTTCATTAACAAAGCAACAATGACGACAAAAAAAAAAAAAAAAGAACAGACAGTGAGGTTTTCTATTTGTAAAAGAAATAAAAACAGATGTTCAACTTTTCCTAAATTCAATTCTACAACACAAGCAAAAATGTCACGGACTAAAAACTTATTTTTTGCGTTCATGTCTCATAGCACACTGAAGTAGCAGTGTGTTTACACTGGTAGGTTTTCTATACCAAGATCGGACTTTGTGAAAGCAAGTCAACAATGGCTAAAGGGTTAACAAACACCCAAAATAAACGACAAAGCTTTTGATGGGGGAATTCAACACTTTGCCATTGGAGCTGAAAATGAAAAGCTTGTGTAAATTCGGGAAAGTTCGATGATCAGGATGAAAAAAGTATATTATTACTATCTTCTCATGTTGTTCACTTTTATCTAAAGTATCATCATCATAATCACAACCATAATTATCATCGTTATCTTTCTGTTAGTAAAAATATCATAATCATCATCAAAACTGCCATCATCGATCTTCAGAATGATCATTTTTATTATTCTCATCATGTATATTATTATAATCATCATGATCGTCGTCATCACCATCATATTTATCATTATCTAAATAACTCATACTGATATTTATCTTTTTTTTATAACTATCATCATCATGGTCATGATTATATTTAATACTTAATCATCAGCATTAGTCAAAATTCACACAAATAAAAGCATTTGTTAAGTACTTAAAGTGTTTATCGTCAGATCGAACTTCCTACACAGAGAATCACAAAACTATTGAAAAAATAAGAGTCAGTCGTCTTTTCTTAACAAATTTCAAAAGTTAAAAGTTGAAAAAAATCCTAGTTTAAAGATAAAAACAAAACAAAAACAACAAAAAACATTGAAAAACAATACATCATTCTAAAGCAGAGAAAGAGCAACAATGAACTATTTAAAAAACAACAACAAACAAAACAAAGCGCAAAATAAACAAAAAAACAAAGGCACACAACAAACAAAAAACAACAACAACGAACAAACAACAAAACAAAACAAATAAACCTCAGACACGAATACCCGTTGAGCATTGTTAGTACATTACTATTATTATAACTTACTGAAAATATTGATCGTCTTTTTTCCACCTCAGAAAACAATGACATAAAATTAAACCATAACTTTAGTACTAGAAGATTTCTTTGCTTTCAAAATCAAATGATTTTAGTATTATTTTCTGAATTCAAAGCTTTGCTTGTATAATATATTGTTAAGACATTTTTGCCAGTTCATAATTTGCTGTATACTTGTACATTTTCTAAGATATTTTATTTTCGATTTTTTATGAGAATCTGATATATGCAAGCTGGATGATGCCCAATGTACAAATTAGACTTTTACAAAAAAAAAAAAAAGAAAATGCCAGTTTTTTCTTAGTTTTTGCAAAGAGAAAACATTCCGAATAAATATATTTATAATGGGAATAAAAACTTTTTGGATAATTTCAATAACTGGTTAGTGAATACTTTTAGATTGCGAGAAATTTCTATTTTTTTTATTTCCAAAAATTTATGCAATGTTTTAAGACAACTGCTTCATAAAAAAAAAATATCCCATTGTAGGCGCTTAACTAAAAATCAAATGTATGTAATACTCGAAAACAAATCAAACATTTAATGATCTCAAATTTGTGAGGAATAGATATGAACAAGTGAATTACACTGCTTTCCTGTTCGTTATCACTGTTGTTGAGTCATAGTCCGAGCCGTGGTTGTTATTTCCCGTGGCTGGCTTTGGCAAGAGAAATGTCTAATGTGTCAATGCTGTCAAGAAGATAGCTACACCACTACATCACGAGACCCACTAGTGGACTTTGAGCATTACTCCATGCAACTGTATTTTTAGTTCGCGCATTAAATGTCGGCACCCAAAAATATTTTTAATAATTGCGCGTGGTCCTCTCAAAGTCAATAGGATAAGATTTCACATACTCTCTCTGCATTTGCGAATAATGTGATCCGACCATTTGTGTTCAGCATTTTGCAGCAAATCGTTGTTTTCTGATATTTCGTTCAATATCATCTTTCTCGATCTCTTGCGTACTTTCGACCATCAATACAAAGTAATTTAAAGTACTTTGAGGTTCAGACGCTTTTCTTTGTTGTGTTTGCGAAAATCAAAAGTTGATGCATGCTTTACCATTTGAGATTTGAGAAACATATCTTGTTCCACCGTTATTGATAAATCAGGTATTATTTATCGAAATAATAATCGTGAATTATAATTTCTAGGGTTGGTTATGATCATTTCAAAGTTCACCTCAATTAGTAAACGTCGAATTTTTTCAAACTGCAGTTTCATGAACAAGGAAGCTTGCTCATGGAAAGATGTTATTGAAATATAAAAGGCGTTTTTGGAATTCGATCATTTCTATAAAATTCTTAAACTTCAGTATAATTTTAAAACCATCAATCATGCGATAGCAACATTGCGTTATGTATTGTTTTAAAACAACATCGAGCATTATGCGAAGTTTCATTTAATTGGTTTCATCTTTCTCGGCAGTGCAAATGTAAATACAATAAAGATAAACTCGTTTCTTTCTTTGACTCTGCGCGTGCCGAAACTCTAGGTTAGAGCCAGAGTAAACAACTCACTGTATCTCCTTTCTACACCCCTGTGGTTTATATAAATAGCGGTACATAAGCTGCTACAGCAACTGTTGGTGCTGACCTCAAAAGCAACATCACCATGAAGACAGCGTTCATCCTCTCAGCCATCGGGGCCTTCATCGCAGCAGCCTCTGGTAATATGAACAAACATTTAGGATTTCAGCAGTAGAGCTTAGCAGGGCCTAGTAATTTTAACAATCTTTAGGTTTTCAGTGTTAGAGGAAAGCAAAGTCAGGTAATTTTAATAATCTTTCAGCATTGGAGCACAGCAAATTCTGGTAATATGAACATTTTTTAGCTTTTCAGCGTTGGAGCACAGCAAATTCTGGAAATATCAACAATCTTTTAGGTTTTCAACGTTAGAGCACAGCAAATTCTGGAAATATCAACAATCTTTTAGGTTTTCAACGTTAGAGCACAGCAAATTCTGGAAATATCACAATCGTTTAGGCTTTCAGCGTTAGAGCAGAGCAGGGTCTGGTATTTTAACAATCTTTTATGGTTTCAGCGTTGAAGCACAGCAGATTCTGGTAATATGAACATTTTTTAGGTTTTCAGCATTAGAGCTCAGCAAATTCTGGAAATATCAACAATCTTTTAAGTTTTCAGCGTCAGAGCACAGCAAATTCTGGAAATATCAACAATCTTTTAGGTTTTCAACGTTAGAGCACAGCAAATTCTGGAAATGTCAACAATCTTTTAGGTTTTCACCGTTAGAGCACAGCAGATTCTGGTAATATTAACATTTTTATAGAATTCAGATTCGAATCCCCTTTAAATAATTATTCTAGCCCGATTTTGTACTAAACAATACCAGAGTCTTACTTCCTCTTTTGCTAACTGGCATGGCCCTTATTTTGTAGCCCTTACTTAAGGTATGATGCGGTTTCATAACTAGATTGATACTCTTAAACCTGAAACCACCAAAAGTAGGAGAGGAAATAGAGACAGAGATAGATAGATAGACAGGTAGCGAGAGAGGAAGGAAGAGATAGATAGATAGATAGATAGATAGATAGAGAGAGAGAGAGAGAGAGAGAGAGAGAGAGAGAGGGGGGGGGAGGGAGGGAGGGAGGGGGGTTAGGGGTGAGGTACACTTATGAGGAAATGCCCGAAGATGCCGAATAAACGACATTCAAGAAGGTCTGTGGATTGGCATAAACACAAACCAGAACACTTACTCAGGAGTAGAGAAAAGAGAAAACAGGGAGAATGTATGGACATACAGAAATTAGTCAGAGGAGAAGACAGGGAGAATGTATGGGCATACAGAAATTAGTCAGAGGAGAAGACAGGGAGAATATATGGACATACAGAAATTAGTCAGAGGAAAAGACAGGGAGAATATATGGACATACAGAAATTAGTCAGAGGAGAAGACAAGGAGAATGTATGGACATACAGAAATTAGTCAGAGGAGAAGACAAGGAGAATGTATGGACATACAGAAATTAGTCAGAGGAGAAGACAAGGAGAATGTATGGACATACAGAAATTATTCAGAGGAGAAGACAAGATGAGGAAACGCAATCAGAGAGATGAACAGCGATGCAGATGCCAAACAACAGTCATAAAGAATTTCAAACCAGGGATATAGCGAACTGTAGTGACATCGGATGAAAAAAAATATCATTTCAGTCTTTGAAAACTCAATTCAAGAGTCGAGGACAAAAAAAAAACAAAAAAAAATACAACTTTAGAAAAATTCTATGGACGGAGACATTTCATAGACTAAATACATAAAGAAACGCAAGTATTAAGCATACCCTTTCATTCATTACCGCTACGTTGTTTTAAGAAAGTAGAATTTTATGGCTGCGAGGTAAATGTGGGGACAATATTCCACAAGCCCATTGATTTCTGAACGTGTACTCTGTCTCTCAGCGTGCACAGAGGACTACGCTGGAGATGCGGATGGTAACCCATGCCAAAACGTCAGACCTAGCAGATATATCGACGGTACTACTTATTGCTGTTCCGGCGGCCGCTTGTCTTACTCCTCAAGTACCGTCAGGGGTGTTAAAACGACTTCTTGCAAATGTTCTGGCGGCTCCGCTCCGAGAACTTTGGGTAATCCTAAGATTACAAAGGTGAGCAATAATATATTGTGGCGCCTATAGAGCAAAACCTAGTAAGGAAAAAAAAACATTATAACTGCTTAAGATTTTCTGATAACACAAAACTATTGTAAAAAGAAGGAAAGAATTGCAAACTAAAAGATAATTAGTGACCAAGTTGAGTAATTTCCAGACGTGTAGCTTATTACTACCTCGACGGTCCCAAACAGACTAGATTGAAGATTCTGTAAGTATGAAGTCTTTTTTAAGAACAGCCTCTGAACTTACGTCCCTGTTGTGCCACGGGTCCAAATAAAATGAAAAATTTCACAGGGCTAGTTAGAGAAAGAGAGAGGAATAGAGGGAGGGAGAAAGAGAGAGAGAGAGAGAGAGAGAGAGAGAGAGAGAGAGAGAGAGAGAGAGAGAGAGAGAGAGAGAGAGAGAGAGAGAGAGAGAGAGAGAGAGAGAGAGAGAGAGAGAGAGAGAGAGAGAGAGAGAGAGAGAGAGAGAGAGAGAGAGAATACAGTAGCTTGTATATAATACTTTTATTTCAATTTCCCAGCTGAACATGAAACATAGCATCAGCACAGTAAAATGGCATTGCTACACCTCAAGGATTTTTCTTCTGTTTAATTTCTTTATCAAATCCAGCTTTTTAATTTTCTCTTTCTTTATATTCATTTTTGGTGTGTGTATGCGTGCGTATAGGTCTTTGTTTTGTCAAGAGGAAAAATCAGTTCCCCTATATTTTTCAACGTTAGGTTTCTCTAACCGCAAAATCAATCGTGTTTATTACGTAATTCGGAATAATAAGAACAAAAGAGGCGCAGAAAACAATAATGAACATAATTATCAAAATTGAAAAGTATACTTACAAAGAATAGGGGGAATTATTTTAAATACAAAGCTATCAATTCCAACAGAGTAGCAATTAAAGATTTCGGCACTTTAAAAAAAAACAAAACAAAAACACTTAACTCTACAATCGATATCAGATTGTTGAAACTTTCACCTTAATGATGCAACAAAATACTGTTTGTTTGTTGTATAAATATTTTTGATGTTTTAAAAAGAAAAAGAAAAATGAATGATATTAAAATTACTAATATATAATATATTTATAGCTCCATGGTTATTTTTATTCGTATTTAATAAAATCTCTGAGTCTATTTTTACCTCATCAAACTGCAAACACCACCCTGTGGGATGGATCACGACTCAGAAACTAGGGGTCTCTCTGGAAGCCTTCCGCCAGCAGGGTCTTAGGAAACATAACGAACTACGAGCCCTTCACGGCAGCCCGCCGCTCAGACTGAGGTGAGATAGGAATAAATACGGTTTTCATCTTTCTACTTTTTTTGCTTACTTTGTAGAAAACTTTTAGCTGTTCAGCTCTTGATTAGTCTCTATAATAATATTTTCGATGCTTTAAAAAGTACTATGTTTGCCTTTAAATTGACAGCCACTGTCTTATGACTACTCTTTAAACTTAAACTATATCGGCCGCCGGGTTTGTATGTCAATAAGGTTCTTGATAGAGAATAAAGACTATTATTTAATAATGATGGAAATTAAAGCTAGATAAGCGTTTCAAAACAATGCACACCAGTATTAGGCATCACTGCAGCAAAACCTCCTACCCACATTTAAGGAAAGTATAGGCTTTTTTACTTTAATCGAGATAAGAGAACGTGAATTGTGTGCCTAAAGTAGATGTACAGACCACGAGTGCTTGTATTATGCTGTCATCATGTAATCTTAGAAGAAATAAACTGCAAGTAGCGAAGAACATATAATATCAAACGGCCATAGTTATGAGGTAAAAGAAGCAAAGGGAATGTTAGCCTTTAGTCACCTAGAAATGTTGTGACAATCGTCGTAAAAAAATTCATAAGGTAACTTTTCTGTATTTTTTTTTTATATTGTTGTTTGACCTCAGCATTCACCCAGCAAAACGTATAAATATCCCCAAAAATAATTAACATAGAGTACTATCAATCCCAAATATGGTTCCTAAGGAGAATGTTACGAATCTCATGGATTGCGAAGAAATCGAACGAAACAGTATATTACGAGAAGCTGACACAACAGGATCACTTATATATAAAATACGTAATGCTAGGCGACCTTTTGTAGCAGTGTGATGACAGGAGAGAATTTGGAACATCTTGAGACAACTGGAATCATCGAAGGAAAACGCAGTAACAGAAAGCAGTGAGCGAAAATGCTGGTTGGACTAACAAAGTAGATGAATGTGGAACGAATGTCTCGAAGGCGAGATGAAGATGCTTGGAAGATCGATCGCCTACTCTAAAGAACAGGGCACCTAATTGATTTCTTGATTGATTGTCAATATTTTACATTTACATATTTTTACCGATGAAGCAGACTAACCAAGATATTTAAACACGATTGATTGTCAATATTTTACATTTACATATTTTTACCGATGAAGCAGACTAACCAAGATATTTACACACGATTGATTGTCAATATTTTACATTTACAGATTTTTACTGATGAAGCAGATTAACCAAGATATTAACACATGATTGATTGTCAATATTTTACATTTACATATTTTTACCGATAAAGCAGACTTACCAAGATGTTTACACATGAACAAAACTGAATAAAAAACCATCGCCATAAATGTTAAAATCTAGTTGAATTGTATTTGTTTTATATGATTTCTCATCAGTGACGACCTTAACCAGTATGCTCAAAAATGGGCTGAACAGATGGCCAGAGAGAATAATCTTCACCACAGTGCAAGAACACTGGATAGCGGAGCTAAGGTTGGGGAGAATATTGCAATGCGATCCTCTTCAAGTGGTGCCGATTATACTGGTAAGTGTGTGTCTTGGGATGCCATTGATCTACATCATAGATTCAGCTTGTTTCTAAAATATTGAGATTACACAATGAATATGATATTGATGATAATTACAGAGACTGTTATAAAATGAAAGGTAATGATGATTATGACGACAATAATCTTATAATATTGTTTATAATGGTATTGCTTATGTTGCAGCTGATTATGAAGATAATAATGATGTTATTTGATTATAATTCGAACAATGATGATGAAGATGATGACATTAGACTAGTGATGATAATTCGAACAATGATGATGAAGATGATGACGTTAGACTAGTGGCGATAATTCGAACAATGATGATGAAGATGATAACGTTAGACTAGTGATGATAATTCGAACAATGATGATGAAGATGATGACGTTAGACTAGTGGCGATAATTCGAACAATGATGATGAAGATGATGACGTTAGACTAGTGATGATAATTCGAACAATGATGATGAAGATGATGATGCTGATAATCCTAGTAAAATCTTTTCGTGTCGCGATCTTTTGAGAGATCTCGTCTCTATGACCTGGGGATACGAGCTGGGCGTGCTGGCTCAGCAATGTGCGATGCTGAATCCTTGGGGCAGGTTCTCTCCAAATATTGCCTCAACCTAAATTAAGTCTTAAATGAGTCGTGGAGGTAAATAATAGTTTTCCTACCATGCTGGAGTGATGCGTTGTTTTAAGCAGCCGCTCTTCTGTGAGTTCTCAAATTCATCTTAATGGGTAAAAGTCGATAATAGTCTATCCTCTAGAAACGCTTTCAGTATGGTATTGAGATATCGCTATGAAAAGTTTAATTATAATAAGATACGAATTTGTGTTATGATATTAAGTGATACACGTTTCCGACTATATTTGCAATGTTTGAATTGTGAAGGATAAGATATATGGGCAAAATTCCTTTTTTTTAATATTTAGTGTCTCCGAAGAAGGTATCAGCTTTGATCGCTTCAGACTACGAGCCTCGATATACTAGATGATTATAGCAAGAGTAGGCTTTGATTTACAAGAAACCTCAGCAAAAAACAGAATACTCGTCTCAATATCTACATGGATTTTGTTTAACTTGAATAGTTATCAACTTCTATCTCCCCCTCTCTCACTCTCTCTCTCTCTCTCTCTCTCTCTCTCTCTCTCTCTCTCTCTCTCTCTCTCTCTCTCTCTCTCTCTCTCCCGTCTCACTCTATCTGTCTAAATATATTTACAACAGTTACATTGATAGGCAGATATATAGGCTGCCACAGAAGATTAAAAAGATAGATAGGTAGATAGATAGGCAGCGACAGAAGATTAAAAAGATAGATAGGAAGATAGATAGGCAGCGACAGAAGATTAAAAAGATAGATAGGAAGATAGATAGGCAGCGACAGAAGATTAATAAGATAGATAGGTAGATAGATAGGCAGCGACAGAAGATTAATAAGATAGATAGGAAGATAGATAGGCAGCGACAGAAGATTAATAAGATAGATAGGAAGATAGATAGGCAGCGACAGAAGATTAAAAAGATAGATAGGTTAGATAGATAGGAAGATAGATAGGAAGATAGATAGGTAGATAGATAGGTAGATAGATAGGTAGATAGATAGGTAGATAGATAGGTAGATAGATAGGTAGATAGATAGGAAGATGGATAGATTGAATGTCACATTGATGAACAGATAAATGGAGCAAAAAAGAGACATTAAGGGAGAAGAATAACAGAAGACAAATAAATGAAGAGAATAGAAGAGAAATAGAGAGAGAGAGAGAGAGAGAGAGAGAGAGAGAGAGAGAGAGAGAGAGAGAGAGAAGTCGTGAGAGGTAGAGAGAGTCAAAGAGAGAGAAAGAGAGACAGAGAGACAGACAGGCAAACAGACAGAGAAGGAGAACGGAATTACAGACGGACTTAGTAGAATAGTATCAGTAAAAAGGAGTCAATGAGAAAAAGAAATAAAATAGGGAGAAAAACCCGACAGAGCAAAAAAAAAAAAAAAACAGATCGACGGATGGATTGTACAGGAAAACAAAAAGTTCAAGTAGAAATCAACCACTGAATATTTTGCTAACCTTTATTTCAGGCGATGAACCAGTACAGCTGTGGTACAATGAAATAGGCGATTACGACTTCTCCAAAACTAATGGACAGCCTAACACAGGTATTTAAGGAACAAATTTCACAATGTCTATATATTTAATAATATTAAGGTAAGTAACCTTTAATATTGGTACGTTTAGGCTGGGCATGACAAACTATTATTGTTAATTAAGATTATATAAAAAAGAAAGTAATAAACTCGTATTATGACAAACCACAAAAAATGCCTTGCGGAAAATGTTAGCATCAAGAAAACTAGAAAATATTGTTTTGTCCTAAAATACAAACACACAAATACACGCACACACACACACATATATATATATATATATATATATATATATATATATATAAACAGTATAAACAAAACTTCGTCACTAGCTCACCTAGAATCTTGTGTGGGTATTAACTTGTTATAAAATAAAGCTTAATTTGTAATCAGTTGTGGGAAGAAAAGCAAAATAACCGTAGTTTTTTCCAGTGTTTAAAATTACTTTTTTCACATAACTTAAAAATGTGAACACCTTTACAAAAGAGCTTTTGTTTTAATTTAAAAAAGTGACAGTTTTTTTTATTATTCACTTCTATGCAATTTCTGCATTTAGACACTTCCATCATATTTAGATGATATCAAAACATTAAAACCCAAGAATTTAACTTTTGACATTAAAAAATTGAAATAAGGTGAAAGCTTGCTTTTTATTCTTTCTTTCTATTTTTCACTCACAAAACGAAGATACAAACAATATCAATCTTAAAAAGATCAATATTTAAAAAAAAGATCAATATTAGAATGGAACAGTAAGCAGAGTTGAAATATACTTTCAAAATTTTAAGCCAGTACTTTTAAAAAAAAATTTACCAGCTTACCTTAAATGCATTTTAAAAAAACAAATCGTGCCTTTAAAACATTTTTAAACAAGAACAATAAACTTCAAACAAATCTTATGAGCCTCAGATTCCGAATAAATAACGGAGTAGAGAGTATGTATTGGTTATGTGTTGACATAGTAAAATAGTGGAATTCTTTTTTGTTAATTTAATAAGAAATATTATTTTAGGTATAAATATGAGTTTCTAATCACACCGACCAAAACATGCTTGTTAGTCTTCAAAAGTTTCTTAGAGACCAATTAGTTTACAGCAAAGCAGTTGATATATATATATATATATATATCTACTTATATAAACAAAAATTTAGTGCTCATTGTATGCTCCCCTCATGAAATTTTTGCCTATCTCCACAGACTTATTCAGACACTTGAAAATTACAAAATAGTTTTTTTATGAAATACTATACATCAGATTAGAGACATGATCCCCATGTTTTAAAAAGCAATGCTTTGTTGTCATTAAATAAAAATTAGATCTTTGATATTGTTTGTTCTTCAATATACGCCTCCCGCAATTGCCATCAACTTCAATAGATAGCGGTAATTCTAAAAAGTTTGATCGTTGCCAATAACCACAGACTTACACAATCACTTAAAAATAACAAAACATCAGGAATATGACCCACACTTTTTAAAAAGCAATATTTTGTGTCAATAGATCAAAATTAGACCTTTGGCATTACCTTTTCTTCAATTTAGATCTAGATATGTCTCTCCCGTATGGCCTAGGCCAACCAGCGATAAGACCACCTCAGTCTGTGTGATTTAATTAACTGTGGAAGATAGATCGATATTACGATGGCAGGTGAGAAAAACAGACGTCGTTTAAGATGATCCACATACGTAGAAACACTCAATAAAAATCAAATCCCCCCAAACACACCACCACAAACAACACTTGATCAACCATCCATATCTATTGATACTGATCGAAATCTAGATCTAGATCTACGACAAACTGGATTTAGCTCTATAGATCAACCAAGATCTGATCCAGATAGTGAAAACAGACGTAGCTCTAGATCTCCTCAACGTAGACCCAGCTTTAGATCTGCTAAACCACCACAAGAAGCAGATAGATCCATACGGATTAGATCTACATCACCGCTACCGCCTCCAACTTACATCAGACAGGCAGCTTCTGCACTTACACCGCCAACTGCCCCAAACCATGACAATATCAATATTGTTGCCCACAATATTGGGGAATGACAAAGACATAGCATTGCAGAATAGTCATCCAAGCCAAAATAATGACAGGTACACATGCTGGACACATTTTATTCATTCCACGCATTGCACTAACAACAACAAAAGACTGTCATCTCCCATTCACACTCACAAGGAGACAGTTTCCAATAAAACCATCCTATACCATGACTATAAACAAGCCACAGGGTCAAACTTTGACAAAAGTTGGAATTTATCTTCCACAGTCAGTTTTCACTCATGGTCAGTTGTATATGTAGCTATGTCAAGAGTTAGAAGCTATTATGGTTTACAATGTGCATTGGCACTGCCATCAGAGAACTCTTTGACTATTACAAGCTACACCAATAATGTTGTCTTCAAATCTGCATTAATATTATAATGGTGAGAACAATAATTTTTTCTGTTAAATTTATTAATACATGGGTATTGATTTAAACTTTCAATCCTGCAATTCGCGGGCTTTCAACTAGTATATATATATATAATTTTATATCTATAATTTTATACATTCATATACACAACATTTTTTTTGCATATATCACTGTAAATTTTACTCATTTTAATGTGCAAATTAGTCTTTTAATATTTGCAATTATTTTCTAATTAAAGATATCTGTGTTTCAGTTGTAGATACACAATGTTAATATAGATAGCTCTTTTATAGCCATGAATACATTTGACCCAAACAGAAATATTAAATCAAAGGATAAAAAAAGATTGCGCACATACTTTCGGTCTATATCCGGTCTCCGAAACGTTGACCTAAGCATGTAGAGAACTTATTTGCAAGACTTAGCATTCAGTTCCTTCTCCCAATACCTCTCATTAGAGCTGTATCTAAATCTGAATTATGGACATGGACTTGCAAAATTGACATCTTTTGAATATTGTACCAATTGACCTTTTCCGTTTCAACAAGATTACAGGATACTGTAATCATATTTTTGAAAAAATACTTCTACTACTACTACTACTACTACTACTACTACTACTACTACTACTACTACTACTACTACTACTACTACTACTACTACTACTACTACTACTACTACTACTACTACTACTACTACTACTACTACTACTACTTCTACTACTACTACTACTACTTCTACTACTACTACTACTACTACTACTACTACTACTACTACTACTACTACTACTACTACTACTACTACTACTTCTACTACTACTACTACTACTACTACTACTACTACTACTACTACTACTACTACTACTACTACTACTTCTACTACTATTACTACTACTACTACTACTACTACTACTACTACTACTACTACTACTACTACTACTACTACTACTACTACTACTACTACTACTACTACTACTACTACTACTACTACTACTACTACTACTACGACTACTACTACTACTACTACTACTACTACTACTACTACTACTACTACTACTACTACTACTACTACTACTACTACTACTACTACTACTACTACTACTACTACTGCTACGATAACTAATGCAATTTCTCATAGTGATAAAACGATTATGAGAACAACATGTTAACAAACGATGCCTTCTTCAGGTCACTTCACCGCAGTTGTGTGGAAGGAAACCACTGAGCTCGGAATGGGTAAAGCTAGAACTGCTGACGGCAGGGCTGTTTATGCTGTCGCAAGTTACCGAACCCAGGGTAACGTAAATGATTTACGGGATCCTAGTAAGTGGATGAGAAATGTTCCACCTCTCCTCTCTAGAGGCTAAAAAATCCCTCACTGCTTCTGATACACAAGCACAACAAAAACCATTCGTTTTTTTTCTGCACACGTTTTAAGAAAATAGAGCTTAAAATAAAAAAAAAAAGTTGAAGTTTTTTCTCCGTCTTGTTTTTTATTTGTATCGTGCTCCACATATAATTACTCATGAAAGAATTACATTGTGTAAAAACTAAAAATAAATCAAGTCGGTAATAGTTGCAAGAGCACTAGACTGACACAAAGAATATTGCGGTTTCTATTCTAGCCTTGCAATGACTGGCTTAAACTGAAAACCAATATCATCAGTACAATTATAAAGATAACTGCATAGACATCAAATCAGTCAAATTAAATGCAAAAATTCACATGTACAATCATGGCGCTTGACCTTGCCAAAATACAGCAGCCAGAAACTCATGACGTAATAACAGTGAAGCAAACACCCTAAAAGCTGTTCAGAAAAGTGATCAACTTTTAAAGTAAAAGAGCTTTAATCAAGTAAGAAAAAGTCTACATTGCTTTCTATTATTCGCTACACTAGTGTTTTTAGTTTCCTTACGACAGACGAATGATTTTATTTACTATTCCGATTTTTAAGCAGCTGTTTCTTGCGTTTTTTGACATCGCAACATTTCATTTCTTTTGTTCAAGCTTGGTTTTTCCGTAAGAATAATTATATAAAAAAAATTTTTTCCGCGATGCACAAAAAGCTTTTTTTGAGGCATTTGAAAAGTCCTTGTTTTGTTAATAATTTCCTTCGAGCTGGTGTATTCTGTTTTGGACTTTTTTTATTTCCATGGGCACATGGGCTCTCACACAAACTGAAGAAGCTAAACTAGATGCATTCAACCGAAAATAGATCAAACAAACTCATAACATCAACTACCCAGTAGAGATAACACACAAATCTCTGTGATCTCTATGACCATCCTTGAAAGCCGGTGGCGCCTCTTCTGACATATTCTGACGCGAGATATGGACATTCCATCAAACAAAGCTATGGAGGCCCTCTTTGTCCCTAAAGGTGATAAATTTTGAGCGAGGCCCATAACAACCCTGTCAACAGGCATCAACAAAGACCTCGTTTCTATACCAGCAGGCGGGCTAAAATTCATAACCTAGAACGACCTCGACCATGTGAGGTCAATAGTAGAAAATAGAAACCAATGGAAAAGACTATCAGAGAGCATCCGACAGGCAGCAGATGTGAGCGGCGATATAAAGAGATATTTGATAGCGAATATTGAAAAACATTTTAAAGAGATAGAGGAAATGCACAATTAGCTGTCAGTTCTAATTTCTTAACAACTCCTATAGAAAAAAAAACGACAACGGAAAAGATATAACACATGGCTTTGCCTTTCTTTCCTCTGGCGAATGCGCATTGTATTAATTTTCATCACGTAGTTTTACTGTCACTGATTCTTAGCAATGCTCGAAACACAGCTCTGTACTTGCTGTTACAGTTATAGTAAACAAAAATGTTGATAGTCGCGTTAATCATGGAACATGTTAAACTTAGCTTTATTGCTATCGCTGCTAGATACACAAGATTGCCTGTTCCTTTAAACTCTTCGACGGCCATTCGAGCTATTGAGTAGCAGAAAGCAGGTAACTGAGCCACAATAAAGATGGTACAGACCAACACCACAGACTTTACGACGTGAACATCTTTCGAGGAAAGTTTCTGCTCTTGTTTCTTGGAAGATTCACCAGAAGCTCGCTCACTGGCAGGACGTGATCGTATTTTTGACGACTCGAACAGTTTGTAACTAAATATTAAAGTACAGGCTATCATGACTACAAATAAGGTCCAGGCGATACCGTTTTTATTGATGGCATCGTTGATTTTTGCTTTCGCCCCTTCCTCTACGAAATCTCTCACTACAGTCAGTCGGGAAGTATTTGTCGTGGGATCTGTGACCCATTTGAGTTGACGGAAGCTCAAGACTGGTATGTGGAGAAGCACGTCAATACAGAGCAACACAAAAACAGCAGCGACCGTCCTGCCTTTTGTGAAGACGGATTTAAAATGGAGAGGTTTGACCACACAGGCACATCTGGTAACACCGAGAAATACGGAGATGTAGGACGAGTAGTCGTAGACAGTCATTGCCGGCCAATAAAATAGAAGATGTAAAGTGGTCGTTGTTGGCGTCGTTTTGATTTGCCATGATATCACAGTGGGGATAATAAGAGTGAGGAATATGACATCGGAGACAGACAGAGTCAGTAGCAGAGTCGTTACACTGTCTTTCACACCAGCTTTCAGAAACACAACAATATTGACCGTGTTGGTGATTAGCCCAGCCAGGATGATGATGGGCCATGCAGGGGTCAATATGCTTGAAAAGTCAAGAAAATCACGGTAAAACGGCAGACTAGACCAGTCTCCGGCCAACACATATACAGAAATATTGTTGGCCATTTTTAGTGAGGTTTACGTCTACAATGTTCCTCTTTATTCTAAGTCTTTTTATATAAAGTATTCAATAACAAGGAAATAGTTTGATTATTTTAACTTGATTGTGCAAATTGTTGCAAAATTGAAAAAAACAAAACAAAAAACAAAACAAAACAAAATAAAGTAAATTGTGATCACATTTCTACAAAGGGAGACATAGAACTGAATAATCAAGAACCCCTGAAAAAAAATTGAAATAGAAATATTTATGGTTAACTGTAATTTATTTCTTATGCATTTTTATAAAAAGATAAAAAAATCATTCACTGAAAATAAGCCTTTTTCTAGAAGTACTTTGCTGCAGCTTAAATAGTTTGTCAACTTTTATAATGAAATAAAAAGTATAAGACGCGTGTTTATCTAAGAAATTCTTCGACAAAAAATTAATCCTGTCTGTAGAAAATGATTAGGAAAATATGTATTGTCCTTCATTATTTTTTTAGATTCACCAGTCCAATCTTAAAATTTCATAATATAGATAAACCCATTACCTCATTTCAAGCGTGACTCCAACGGTCTATCTAAATTAAATATCATTATAAGGTAATTTGCAGTGTTTTTAACGAGATGCTAATGATTTAAGAAATTCCTCTTAAAATATCAAAGTCCAAATTTCAGAACAACTACCCAAATTATAACGACTAAGTAAATGGGCAAAAGAAAAGAAAAACCACATTAATTTCATCAAAGCAACGTGCTTCATAACAAATTTTCTCTTATAATTTTTGTTTGGAATATGTCGGTAATTAACCCTATGTTTGTTTTAGACTAGCTTTAAGGTTTGAACACATATAAGTATTTTGTTAGCTATTCCTACCATAATTGATAATGTGTTAAAATATTGGATGAAATAATTGTCTGGCTCCTCAGCTTGCTAGTTTAGAGGAACAAAACTAAAATGTAACAGGCTATTGATTTATACCAAACACAAAGAGCATGGCAACTTTGAGATAACAATTTTTAAATAAGATTATAATGGTGTAAGTTTTGAAGTTCAAATATTGGAAAAAGCATAATTACTAAAATGGGTTTGAAGTTCTATATTCACATGAAGCGTGTGAAACTCATAGATAAAAATACTGACTTTTGATTGATTTTCTTGCATTAAATTATATACTCATTTCGTCCATCATATGAGACCCTTGCCTATCGTTAGAGACGTTTACACCCATGCAAGATTTACAGAACAAATCACACATACGCAACGTAAAAGAAAATACCATAATAGATTTTGTATTTTATTTTGTTGAGCCAAATAGTGTTCAATGTTTCTGAAACAATTATTTTTGCCATAAGTAAGGCTTACATTGTAACTTAATGGTAAAGACAAAGGTGATGATTTGATCCATCGTTTTTTTTTAATTATATTCTTTAATTTGAAGGATTATAAAGAGTGAAATATTCAAATCGCCATACCATGACAGCAATACAATAACAAGATCTAGCATTTTGAAAATGTAACGATGTTTTAAAAAGCACTCTGGATGTTTTCAAACGGTATATGTTTAAAAAAATGCCAATATAGCTTTGAATTTCACAAGATCATATTTTACATGTTCATCAAAGAATCAGGCATATTTCTCTATTTAAAAAATAAAACTTAACTTGGGAAATTGTATGAGTTCAATGTCGCTACTCCCTTACGCCCCCAGTAGGTTTTGATTAGAGATGAGCGCATTTAAAACAAAACGATTTGAGTTTCTCTGTATCGTCTCGGAGATGTATTTATCGAAAGTTTGAAGGAAAAAAAAAAGCTCAAGCTCGCTTTTTCACAACCAGCTATTTGATTCCATCTTAATGTGAATATGGAACATTTTCTTTGTCACAAAGTTGAGCAGATCATTTTTATTTTTATTTCCACTTCAATATGCCTAGGCTGTAGAAAAGAATTAGACAGTGATCTCGGTAATACTCATCTGGATAAAGAACAGAATATGAACTTTCCTCTTACATTTTCAAGATTTACATTCAACCTGAATCCAGGAAAGCACCAATCTTTTTTGTGCTTGATTTTTGGAGGTATAATTTTACAAAGGTTTGGCCATTTCCCATTTGATCAACTTTTTATCCCTCTTGTTACCCTATGTATCTCTGTTGTTTTTTCTCAATCTCTCTCTCTCTCTCTCTCTCTCTCTCTCTCTCTCTCTCTCTCTCTCTTTCTTTCTATCACTCTCTCTTTCTCTCTGTCGGTCTTCCTCAGTCTCTTAATCTCTTTCTCAATCTCAGACTCTTTATCTCTTTCCCTCGCTTATTTTTTTTACCACCCACATTGTTTTTCTCAGCAGAAAGAGGTGAAAGGCGAATGATTTATATGCCCCAGTTGTCTGTACTAACAACAGAAAACGTAGCTCGGATTGCCCTCCCTAAGAGATAAGCCATTATTTTCCCCGAGTCACCCGAAGAGAACTATGATTATGCTTCTTAAATATTTAAAGCATTTTCACTAAAGTTTTCTTTTACCTTAGAGGTGCCGGAATCTGCTCGAGAAGTTTACAAGGACCAATCCCAAAACAATGATAATAATCTGCTTCTACCGTGTGACCTGGATAACTGTCAGGTGACCTTTCTTGCCAGAAAAAGATTGCCTGAATATGAAATGGGATCCTGTGGCCGTGCGCGCGAAAAGTACTTAACACGAAATTCCCGCCTAACTTAGAAAATCACTCCAAGTTGGGCCCTTGCTCTCGATGGGAGCTGCGTATGAAATGTTCCCAAGCTCTTGGGCACTAAATTTGTGTCACAACGTTTGGGCGGTCGATGAGGTTGTCTCAAGATGTGTATTTGAGTCCCCAAAATTGGTTCACATCAACCACGAAATTGTTTTGGTGACAGAGAGAACCACGAGTCTGAATTTTTCGACATAAAAGCGACTCCTTTGATACTTTCAACGACGATGAATTATGTGCTAGGTGTAGATTTCGCAGTCAAGAACTTTTCCGGATAACGGAGGAGATAAGCTGTAATTTGCAGCTAGCAAATAGTAAAGACAATCTGCCTCGATGTATTCAGGTGAGAGTAAATAATTTTACGTTGTAAGATGAATATAATATATTATATTAATGTTGATTTAGACTGAATCTGGATTACATTGGAATTCGTAATAAACTTAATACCATTTTATTAAAAATACACAAATAAAGATTTAGATGTAAATCCAGAATTAGATTCAGAAAAGCGGATCTTTAATCTTTTGGAAGTATTTAGATTATATTTAAACTAGATCTTTATGCTATTGTAAAACAACTTGCTGTAAATTTAATTACGGTTAAGAGACCATTTAAAAGCGATAGTCCATGTCTAAAACAAGATTATGTCTGGCTACAACATGAAAAATGGGCCAAAATATCATTTTTTTACATTAAGATTTATTGTCGTTATTTTTCTTTACGTAGATCAATGCAGATCTACATCCGGTTATTTTTTTTTCTAAATGTGAGGGTTTATATTTCTAGTTTTGTCACTAATTTAAGTCTAAATTTCGATGAAGTGGCCCGTCGGCTGAATAAGGCCGGTAATTATGAACATAAAATTTTGTTGAGTGCTTGCAAGCTAATGTTTCTCGCGGGCATAAAGTTTCTATATAATCATTATTAAATAAATGGCAGAAACTATAACCTATTTATGGCATCTACTCACTTTTAGGTACAATTGTTACTTGTTTATGACTTTTGAAACTTCATGGAGGCATGGCTTGCTCTCTTTGTTAACAATGTAAAAAACAACAAGTGGATAGGTATATAGAATATTATAAAAGGTTTAACACTGGATGTTTTTAACACTAAATCAAATGTTTTTGTGCGTGTACAATCAAATAGCTTTTTGAATGCTAAACTGATCGATATTTTGAAGCTTATGACATAATACGTAGACGAGTCTGTAATGACTTTCTGCATGTATTTTCTTTGTTCCTGGTCCTTGCAGATCGCCTTTTAAATGCCAAAGGAACCTTTAAGCTGATGCTTGGCGATGCATTGAAAATCCACAGATCTACCATCGGAATAAGCCAGGTGTCAAGAACTCTCAGCCAAAGACAACAACGAATGAGCGGAATTTATTTTTTACTCCATGTCTGGGTCCATGAGAACTTCTCTGTGGTACCACAGACATTTAAAAAAATGAAACTGTGTAAATGATAAAATTGATAATTTTCATTGAAGTAGTTGTAGTAGCAGTAGCAGTAGTAGTAGTAGTAGTAGTAGTAGTAGTAGTAGTAGTAGTAGTAGTAGTAGTAGTAGTAGTAGTAGTAGTAGTAGTAGTAGTAGTAGTAGTAGTAGTAGTAGTAGTAGTAGTAGTAGTAGTAGCAGTAGTAGTAGTAGTAGGAGGAGTAGAAGTAGTAGAAAGAATTATAAGAGCCAGAGTTTTAGGTAGTGCTCAGTAGTAAGGTTAAGTTAAGTTTTTAAGTGAAATGGCCGAGGAATTCTTGCCAGTGTGGGATTAGAACCATTGATTTATAGATGCTCCGGCAATCATCGCCTTGCAACTCAAAAAAAAACATAGCTTATACCAATACTCCACTACACTCCTTATAAAGAGATGTTCATGGCGAAGGTATTTACTAAGCCTCCCTGAGTGACTTCCAATCTTGATTGGGAAGATCCAAATCGCACCAAAGACAACCACTGAATCCGGAAGCACCAACAATTGCCATTGGACGCAAAAACATCTTGGACGAACGATAACAATATGTTTGCCTCAAATATCGTAATTCAAATAAAGATCTAGAGCAGATAGACGACTGTGTATAAGTAAGAATTGTAAGAGCTAGAGAATTAGGTAAGTGCCCTTTCTTTGGAAACAACCGCTTAATGATGCCGATAGTAATGAGGGTAGAAGTTTATTCTCGGATAAAAACTTTCCAGTTTATATCATGACATATATAGAGAACAGCAAAAAAAAAAAAAAAAAAAAGAAAGGGCACAGGTGGAAAAAGCCAGAGACAAAGAGGATATCAATCCTAAGGAGAGTGAAGGAGGCCTTGCGGGAAACGAATCTGCCCCCTGTTTGATTGACTCGTTATGGGAGTATGTAAAGAAAACTTTGACAGCTTCATCCTTTATTCAGATGGCTGCACAGCTCAAAATAGAAATATTGTTCTTACATGAGCGCTGCCCCTCTTAGCAATTACTCACAATGTGACTGTCAATAAAAAATTTTGAAAAGGGTCATACCAAGATGGAAGTGTATAGTGTCCACAGCTACATAGATAGACTAAAATCAAACTTTCCAAGTACTATCTGACTATGCAGTTCATGCTAAGCAAGCAGGAAAAAATCCAAGACCATAATATTATCAAGTGAAGTAACTTGACCACAATGTTTTTCAAAATTGTAACATCAATACTTTCAGGTCTAGCAGACCCGACAGAAGTGGAGGAGATCCTCTTTTGACAAATTTCAGAGCACTAATGTATGCAATATCTAGAGAAATCCTTTTAAATCAAAACTTGATGATAAATGGTCGAATCTGCTTTTTGCGGAGAGACAAGTCGACTCAGATTGTGAGGGAGCCCTCGCCGCTGTATAATCAAAGACTGAAAGTCTCAGAGACTAAGTTTCAGAACGTGCAGGAATTAAAGCATGTTATCCACGCATATCATCATCACTTTTATGATAGTCTTTCTCATTAAGTAACATATCTCTGGCTATTGTCATGGTAATCATGATAGCCTAATGCTTTCATCCTTCGTTTTTCAATTTAAACTTTCATGCACTTTAAGTGCAAAACAATAAAGACAGGGTTGAGGAAGATTAGACTGAACTTGGTGACATCCAGGATTACAACCATGATTGTCTCTCATTATTGGTAGTCCTCAGTATTTGATTTAAAAGAGATTTATAAAGTTTCACTCTGCAAAAATTACCAGGAGAAAGATAATTTCAATGATTGGTCATTTAGATTTACCAGACTGAAAATTCTTATTTCTTTGTTTTACATTGTTTCCCATAGATTTTGTTTGTTGATTTGAGAGATATAGTAAAAAAGAGATAAGATATAAAATTTGGTTTCATCGAGCTTGATTTTGTGCTTGAATAAACTCTTTTAAACGAACAATGTAAACGATGGTGAAATGCTAGTATGATAACTTGTACATAATTATAGGATATGCATCCTCTACCGTTTGAATTCTTTCATGCAGATCATATTTGTTACTCAAACAATTAAAAAATTTAAATGATTTCATTGAACAAAAAATACTAGGTTTGCTCATTCTTCTCTCCCTTAATTGAAATGTTTGTTTTTTTAGAAGATAATGCAATTTCATTTACTCTCATAATATTATCGGATAAGTTTACCATACCTTGTTTATTTAAAATATGACGGTGTTTGTTACCAGTTTGGCAGCTTTACTAGTTGATTAATATGTGAAAATAAAACATCGTCGTCGTCGTCGTCGTCGGCATCTTTCCGTCTCGGAGAAATATGCAGTTGTTGAAATAACAGCTGCATTTGATTATCTCAATCAAAACCTTATGTTTTTGTTTTTCATTTTCGTTCCAGCATGTTAAAATACCTTTCAATCTTTGTTTTCAATAATGTTTATTGCTGTGTGAAAATGTTGAGCTTATTTTCCAAGATTTATGGTTTTAATTTCTGCTAAAAATAAACTTTTAGCTGGTCTAGTGAAAATAGTGTAGTTTTTTTTAATGAATTGAAAGGAGAAAAAAAATGCTTATCATCATTTTGAAAAGTCTGCAGCAGAAAGAACTTGCTCTGATTTTGCAAGAATTTCAAACGGTGCTCAAACCACCCCTGTAGGAAGTTTGAGAACTTGCTTCAAAGATTCCCCATATTACAGCAATGTGGCAAGACAAGTGTCCAGCTCAGACCGCTCAAAAAGCGATTAAAAGTTAAACTTCATGGAGCAGAACAGGCGCGGAATCGATATGGTTTTAAACCTTGTGAACTGCTAAGACTCGAAATTAGGAAATGCCCTTAAATAGTCTAAACAAAACTGAGGTGATCAAAATTTTAAATGCCTAACTGCATAAAAATCATAGCAGTGGATTAAAAATTTGACACTAGATTACGAGTTAAATATTTGAAAGCAACGACATACAGTAAAATTTATAAAACTCATTATATAAATATTGACCTCAGAATAATGTTTAAAAGTGATCGCAATCAGAAATAAATGTGATAAATAACAGGACTGCACACATATTCTTATCTCTACATGGTGATTAAAAAGGTCTAACTAAAAACTATACTAAACTTATAATGTAATCAGTCAATACAAAAATTTAAACATGAAAGCTTTATTAATTCAGTATCTTCCCAACATGGGCTACGTCAGCAGTAAGTTGGTAGATAACGAGGAGAATGTTACAAAAGACACAATGAAAGAACTCGTTTTCCGCGCATAAACCAATGCCCATTATTGACAGTAAGAAGCGAAAAACGGCAGTACTGCAGAGTTATATATGGGTACTATATATGTGTACTACATAGCCTGTGATTTTTCATTTGTTACACTTTGACCTTTGGATTTATTTCAACGAATCCTACTTCCTCCAGGAAATAAACAAACAAAGGTGATGAGAGTTTTTAATTGAGATAATTTGACAAGATACAATTTACTACTTGTTGTAAAGAGAACCTATTTTATTAGACTTGCTCATTGTTTAATATAAACCGACGATCACATAATCAACAAGTTTAGAGCTATAAGAAAGCATGAAAGAAAAAAAAAGTTACAAAGCCAAGTTAAAGCTACAATTCTCTTGATTATAACGCGCGTAATGTTATGAAAATATAGTCCAAATACAAAAAGCTGTCTCAATCGGGAAGCTTATTTAAAATATAGGTCGACACCACAGAGAAAAATCTATGCTCATAGCTTTTGAATGTGCCCAAGCTTAGTAAATCTGGTCACAGGGTTCTAACTTAATAGCAAAACTGAAGAGTCTAGGCATATTTTATGCGCGGATTTGTTTTACCCTTTATTTGATAAAGTACTCATTATTATTAGTCAGTGGAACTTATACAAAAAATAACTGTATTTTTCATAGTCTGTATTAGTAAATACTATGCGATCATAGTGAGCCAAACCTGGAATTTTCATGAAGCAAGTTAGCTACATAATATCGACACTAACCAAAATATATCTTGATAATTACCAGTGCAGGCTATCCTCTGTATGGTATCTGTATTTACTTTTTTATGGGAAACCTGAACAGCTTTTAGGATGTTTGTTTAACAATTTTCACATCACAAATTTTTAGCTGCTGTATTTTTTGCTAGGTCAAGTGCCATATATAAGTGATTTCCTGCAACTAACTTTAACTTATTTGATATCTATGCAGTTATCCAGAGAATTAATCCTAAGATGGTGGGTTTTACTTTTAGCCATTCATAGTAAGACTAGATAAGAAACTGCCACATCCTTTGTGTCAGTCTAATAATTTAGCATTCAAGCTGTACTTTATTTATGACACAATTGATTTATTTTTAGTTTTAGCTTGTTTGTATTAAAAAAAATACAGGCGAGATTGTTGAAAGTGGGATATAATGTTACGATAGACATTTTTTACTTCTTTTTTTTTAATTTACGCAGAAAACCTTTTGTTGGCTCATACATAGATTTTAATGTGACCTGAATTAGGATAATATTTTTCGTAATGCGATGGTAGTTTATAGTCAGGTAATTTGATCGATCTAAAGGTCAGACTAGCCAGAAAGCCATTTTAGATTAAGCAAAATGCCTAAATAGATCAATCCGGAAAAAAATAGATCTAGTCATGTTACATGGCCGCAAAGCATTTTTTTAGAACGAAGATATTTTTAGGAATTAAAATTAAGTACATGTAGGAGGTCTTGGACGAGTAGATTTTGTGTACATACAGCACCATAAGAGTTGCATCTACATGCTTTCTTTTACCGTTGCTAATCATTTACAAGTTGATTTCTTTTGAAAGACGACTAGTGCCCTTTTGAACTCTTTTATGAAGAGGCCGATTGGTAAAATAAAATAAAAAAAAAAAACAGCTGAGAGGAAAAGAACCAGGTTTGAACTGATTGGTGCATATTGTTTAGTCAGACGTCTTCATAAAAGTGGATGCTGTATAGCTTTAAAAATATATATCTTGTCAAACACAAATTTCGAATAAATTGTCCAATTTGCAATATCTGAATGTAGTGAACTGTTTGTATGAGATGACTAATGCACTTTCTTTTTAATTTTCGTGATCCAGGATAAATTAACGATCTATTTATAAAACATTAAAAAAGAGGTATAACAAACTCATGTTACAAAAACTTCCTGACTTGGACTTTTTAAAATATGTATTTTTCATTGCGATAAAAATGTAAAGAAAACGCAAATAAAACAGACATTGGAGGGAAAAAAATTACGTTTTCTTATTGAAGCACTACTTTCACAAAACTTGTAAAAGAAAAAGAAAACGATTACGTTTTCGTGTAATTCTGTATCAGAAGCAGGGAGTAAATATTCAGTCTCTCTAGAGTAGAGGTGAAACAATTTTCATCCACTGACTGGGATCAATGTAATCATAAACGATGCGTTAGTAACTTGCTAGACCATCAACAGCCATACCGTCAGCAATTCTAACCTTACCCATGCCGAGCTCAGTGGTTTCCTTCTACACAACTGCGGTGAAGTGACCTGAAGAAAACATCGTTTGTTAACAGGTTCACAGACATAATCATAACATCGCAAGGGAAATAATAAAAATTGTATTATTTGTGGTAGTGGTTCCAGTTGTAGTAGTGGTAGTAGTAGTAATCGCTATAATAGTAGAAGTAATAGTAGCCGCAGCAGAGTAGTAGTAGTAGTAGTGGTAGTAGAAGTAATCGCTATAATAATAGAAGTAATAGTAGCCGTAGAAGAGTAGTAGTAGTAGTAGTAGTAGTAGTAGCAGCAGCAGCAGCAGCAGCAGCAGCAGTAGTAGTAGTAGTAGTAGTAGTAGTAGTAGTAGTAGTAGTAGTAGTAGTAGTAGTAGTAGTAGTAATAGTAGTAAGAGCAGCAGCAGTAGTAGTAGTAGTCGTGGTAGTAGTAGTAGTAGATATAATAGTAGTAGTTATAGTAGTAGTAGTAGTAGTAGTAGTA
>JAWDGP010004156.1:132500-155000 GCA_033675545.1 Elysia crispata
ATACCATCGTGAAAGGAAGCGAGAACATGGGACACAGCTTAAACTAACAGAAAACGTTGATAATTATGGTGGCATCCAGGCGAAAAGTTATTTTCTCAAAAAAATAGAAAGTATGGACTTACGAGTTACGACGCATAAAAAAGTGAAAATACTTAGGGGCGATGATTACAGAAAACGGGAAATACGACACAGAAATAAAGACAAAGATAGGTCAAGCCAAAAAGACCTTTCAGAAAACGAAACATGATTATTCTGACTTATAACAAACCAGCCGGGTGTGAGACAACGAGTGTTCGGTGCTATATACATTCTTTCCTTATGTAGGGCAGCGAGACTTGGACATTAAATGGCCTACCTGTATAAATGCTGTAAATGCCACTGGCCATTTTTAGGTAATTTTAAAAGATCATAATTCAAAAAATTATCAATGCACAAACCTAACATTTTCTGTGTACGTAGATTCCTATCTAATCTGCACTGCACACAAGTTTGACATACAAGTTATGAATGATTTTTTTCTGAATTTTCTAGAGACACATCAATTTCGTAAAAAGAAACAAAAATTCTCCCATTGTAACATTGCTGATGCACATTAATATGTTAGATGGGAAAATGAAAAGAAGAGAAAATCTACATTTGAACTTGTTAAATATAACAGTCATACAAAAAAATGGGGGAGCTTGGAGAATCCATTCATTAACTGTGATCTAAATTAACTTTGTTAGGCTGTTGAAAAAAAGTTAGATCTAAACTGGGACTCGATCTAGATCTAGATTTCTACACTAGATCTAGATCTGGCATTCAATGTGTTTCATCAACGAAAGGAAGCTTCTTTCATTGTATACACAAGATAAAAACATGTCTTGATCAACGGTACTAGGGAAGACCACCACATGACTAGTGCCACTAAGCACGGAACTTAGAAGTCGTTGATGTAAATGACTGTACTAGGTAAATTATTTCAACATGCCTTAGTCCTTAACTGTCAAGCACCATTTTTATCTTGTCATTTCATAACATTATTTGTGAAATAACAATGACAGAATCAGAGGGATAGAGAGAGAGGGAGAGAGAGAGATACAGAGAGAGAGAGAGAGAGGGAGAGAGATACAGAGAGAGAGAAGGAGAGAGAGTGAGTGAGAGAGAGAGAGTGAGAGAGAGAGATACAGAGAGAGAGAGAGAGAGAGAGGGAGAGAGAGATACAGAGAGAGAGAAGGAGAGAGAGTGAGTGAGAGAGAGAGAGAGTGAGAGAGAGAGAGAGAGAGAGAGAGGGAGAGAGAGATACAGAGAGAGAGAAGGAGAGAGAGTGAGTGAGAGAGAGAGTGAGAGAGAGAGAGAGAGAGTGAGAGAGAGATACAGAGAGAGAGAGAGAGAGATACAGAGAGAGAGAAGGAGAGAGAGTGAGTGAGAGAGAGTGAGTGAGAGAGAGAGTGAGTGAGAGAGAGAGTGAGAGGGAGAGGGAGAGAGAGATACAGAGAGAGATACAGAGAGAGAGAAGGAGAGAGAGTGAGTGAGAGAGAGAGAGTGAGTGAGAGAGAGAGAGTGAGTGAGAGAGTGAGAGAGAGAGGGAGAGAGATACAGAGAGAGATACAGAGAGAGAGAAGGAGAGAGAGTGAGTGAGAGAGAGAGAGAGAGAGAGAGAGAGAGAGAGAGAGATACAGACAGTGAGAGAGAGAGGGAGAGACATTTTGCAAAAATATACAGATTTAGAGACAGGGTTTCTTTCAGTAAATGTGTATGTATGTGTGAAGTATGCATATATCTAGAGATTGTCTGGTGATATTATGTTTATAACTCCAAGCTCACATTCTCTCTGGCAGCCGCTATTTCTAATCCCACAGTTTTCTACCTTTTTTCTTTGTTAGACATAACAACATAGAATGACAAGGATATCCTCAAGAAACAGCACAGCGAGGAGATTGGCTACATTCTAATAATAATCAATTTTCTCACCAACATAATGAACATTCAAACGCTTTGGTTGCCATCTCATTCTTTTTTAACTTTGCTCAGTACCTAAAAGGTACTAAAAAGTAAGAGAGATATTAGTCTCCTAAGAATTTGATAACTCTTGCTTTCTTGCTGCCTTTGTATAAAAAAATACACACGTTATGCTGTACTGGGCCTAGCAAAACTAATAATATTCTTTTTTATATCTTGCCGGCTTCATTCCTTAAGGCTTGACCAAAGGCATATCTTGTTTTGTGAAAAAAACAATCGTTTTTTTTTAGACTTGGCTTTTTTCTTTAAATTATAGCCTCAAGAGTGTTTGTTTTTTCCTGCTCTATTACTGCAGCATCTCTTTACTAGAACACCGTGAAATCACAACGCCATAAGCGAGTATTCTCTGTACAATCCCTAGCGCAATGCCACTTTTCTATCAACAAAAATATTTCGAAATGGCGGAAATGTGTCCATTTGATTCTTTTTCAACAAAAGATAGTCAAACCACTATGACCATCAACACAAACTAAGGCAAATTTTAAGTTTTCTTTGAAAGTTGGGTTAATTGAACAAATAAGAATTAGGTTATCCAATCAAATAGTATACCTGTACAAGCATCAGGATGTCTATTTTGTTGCAATGTCAATCATCAAAGAGTGCGAGTTTCACAGTTTAAGTTTCATTTGGGTTTGAAATAGTAATGTCCTAAACAAAATCCTTAAGGTTTATGATATTCTGAGATTTACAGTCTGAAGATTTGATACCACTTGTACAGAAAGAGAAGTAACTCTGTGTTACGAGATGCGCATAAGTAAAAACGCTGTTATTTCTTTTGTTTCTAAATATATTTTCACCACCATAGTGAAATGCAATTTCCTGGCTATATTTTTATTGTCGCTCCGTTTGTTTGTGTCAGCTCTAACAGAGAAAATATAAGGTGAGCTAATGAGGGCTCAAACCGAGCATGCTTGAGAGTAATCTGACCACTTGCAGCTTGAGTGCTAGTGAGTTATAGGGTGACTGTGTTGTCCTGATCCTCTAAGAGGTTGTCAGCTTTCGTACCATCGTCCAGTTTGATGATAATGTTTGGCTAGAACAGCGCCATCTATAAAGTTTTGAACATTGACTGTTTTTTTCTCTATTAGGCCCTAGAGTCAACCAGAGAGGTTTTATCACCAATGATTTCCTGGCTTCTTATGAGAGATATAAAGAATAAAAACATAATGGACTATAATGTTTTTTCACATCATTAAACTTTTTGTTGTGTTGTATGGGTGTGACTGTTGTTGTTGTTGTTGTCCTTGTCATCCCGGCTCTTGAGGGCCATTCTAGGGTTGACTTGCAACGCTTCTCCAAGCCACACGATCCTGGACTAGCTTGATGTTCGTGTAGAGCTGGTTACCAGTCCATTCTTTGATGTTGTCGAGCCACTGACGTCTGGGTCTGCCCCTTCCTCTTCTACCATCTATTCTACCTGTGAGAACTGCTTTCTGTAGGCTGTCATGTCTTGCAATGTGGCAAAAATATGATATCTTGTGTGTTATTATTTGACTTGCAAAAAAAAAAAAAAGAAAAACATTAAAAAAAAAAAAAAAAAAAAAGTGAATAAAAAACCGCCATCTCTTGTTCTTTCTACAATTTACGTACCGCTTTGTATCCAAATTTGTGCTGCTAAGCCTTTTTTTTTCCCTAATGACTGTCGTGAAAGATTTGCAGATTTTGAAAGTCTTTTAAAGTCATCTCAGATAGACACATTTTGGTATTTTACATTACATAATTCGTATTTTGTTTCCCCCACACCAAATGTGTCTTAGCCGTGCTTATATTTAACAGCGCATTAGTACATAGATTGTTTGAAAGTAAAAATATAATAGTGAATGACAAAAAAGAAGAGCAATATTATTTTAAATGAATAAGTAAAAAAGCAAGAACTGTGACTCACGATACACAAATTTTAATTTCCTTTGCATCTGGCAGATAAAGTTGATGTAAAATGTAACACGAGCGGGTGTTGCATACACAAACGATCAGAAAACTTAACCAGCCACAAATACAAGTGTCTGCACCACGTCCATCTCCTTTTTGCTGGGCATTTCCTGAACATCTACCCGTAGAATAAATAATTCGGTCCTTTTTGGGGCGACCATTTGGCAATATAACACGCATATAATTTTTGCCTTCTATTCTGTATTTATTGATACGAGCATATTAACTATTGAGCAACTCGTAGCCTAAACTCTCGAGTGTTTTCTGGGGCGACCATTTGGGAATACAAAACGCATAGTTAAAAACACGTGTTTGAAGAATTTATTTAACAAGTCGATGTTTTGTGTAATTTGAAAATGAAAATTATTTTACCTTTTATTCCGTATCTGTTGATAAGAACATATTAACCATTGAGCAACCTAACATTCTGACAATCGAAGCGTGACCTTGACAACTTCCGTGACCTTGCTGCTGGAAGGTACCGTGGCGCTGAATGTCTGCTGATCCTCAACGCCGGTGAGGCTGTTGTTGTTGTTGCTGTTGTTGGAGCGTAGGTGAATACCGTCTACACCAGACACGACAACTTGGACCTGGATAATAATAATTTCAAATTCAAGTATTTCACAATAAAAAAAAGTGATACCATACAACAAACAGAAACAAACAATCAAAAATAAAAAAGACCAATCTAGATATTTAAGATTATGTGACAATCAAGTTGGGTATCATCATGGTCTACTGTTATAATTCTACCTCTTCCACTGAAATGATAATGTTGCGTGGATCTTTGAAATCTAGTTTTTTGTTTTCTAAAAAACAAAGTTTTTTTTTTATCCTTAACATAATGTTGGAAATCCTTTTGTTTCAAACATTGTGCGGTACATAATCAGCCACCATCTTTTAGATAGGATTAAAAAAAACAGCACTGTCAACTACGTATCTCTCGATTTAATTAGATAAATTTGATATATTCCAGGAAGTATTGTTTCAAACATTCGAAGGCAATAACCATATTAGTTTTAATAAATAGAAATCGATGAATTCCCAATTAGTTATTTCATCCTTTATGAAACAGGTATACGTAAGGGGCAAGCATTCATTACTTTTATTTTTGTTTCTGTTTTTGTTAATGCATTTAATATATTCTATTCATTTTTCTTTTCTATGAGCATCAAGCATAGAGCACCTTATTTATCATTGCACCGCCCCTTAATTAACCCCCCTCCCGAAAAAAATATATTATTGCTCCTTTACTCCTCTGCCGATGTCCTACTTCTCGTGTTCATATGCGTCATCTACGGTAAGTTCTGGATGTGGATTTAACGTAAGGTCTGAACTGAGAGTGAATGAATCATAACTTGTTCTCGAATAACATAAACCTGAGACAAGGGATGTCTGTCAAGTCTAGGTTAGACTTGCTGGTCCCACAACCATATGATCCGCCAAGGGATTTAACCCGAACCACCTTTAGGCCTCATGTCATTACAACGGTCTGCATACTGAGCTTTATCGCATCCCAGCAATCAATAAGTCAATCTTCCTATACTACTTGCCATTCCTTTATTACACTCATGTACTGACTGATTGAACAGGTGGGGCCAGATAGGTTGACCTGTCATCAGTACCAACGGCTTGCAAGAGTGGGAGGACAAAATATTTTCATAAAAATCAGCTTCTATGAAGTGGAAGCAACAGCCAGATCTAGCAGCGCTGGCAGGCAACGCGCCATATATACATCAGACTAGGCTAATGTAGAGTGTGAGTCGAGGTGAGCGGTCTGCCACTCTAGCTGGCGACATCTATCCAAAGTCTTGCTTGAATGTATTATTACAATCAATAATAAAAATTAAAAACACATAATCATTTATGGATCACTCAAACTTGTCTAAATGTTTAAATTATGGAGCTTTAGTTTGGTTTTTGTCATATGTACATGTATATCAATCGCTCAAAAAGGTTTGGTACAGGGAAATACTAGGAAGGTGTAAATCACAGTTGTCTATTACCAAATAAAGCAAAGAGCAGCATCGGTTCAACAATATAGATTTAAGAATTGAACGACATATCTCTTTCTTTTACAAAAACATTATATTTGTTAATGACTATAGATTTAAAGCTTCTCCTCTACCGATTTTCTACTCCATCTTCTTTTTGTCCAGGTTTCTGTCTTTTTGCACTTTTGTAATTTCTTATCTCTGCTTATATCGCCTTCTTTTCTTTTCCCATCTCCCTGCCTCTATGCCCCTTTGCCGATCTCCTAATTCTCTTGCCAATATGCCTCATCTATAGTGAGTTCTGGGCGTATAATTAGACTATAGATTTAAACTTTAACATCATAACCCATGCTAACTTGCTGAAAAATTGTATTACCTTGAAATATAGTGAAAATGTATGATTACCTGATAACTTAACATTTCTGTCATATAATACTTTTTCCCTTTAGCTACAACGGACTTTTGCAATTTTTTTTAGCATTTAAATCTAGTAGCCTCTATAATAACAAATTCTAATCTATATTAGAGAAATAATATCTCCCAAGCAATTTATATCTACTGACGCTTACCTTGTTAAGTGTATGTTGATATTTTTCTACTGAAAGATTGACCATCATTTTCTCTTGACTGATGCTCGCCAATATAAGCCGGTTAGCCACTTTTTGTATTTTTAATCTGCAATGTAAATTAACCAATAAGCTGCAAATGATATCCTCTTCATGGAAAAAAATTGGAGGATGAATTTATCTTGCTACAAAAAAAAAACAAAAAAACAATTGGAACCCATAAAAACTGACATCCATTCATGAATGATATAGATACTGACATAAAAGCCAATTAGACATAATAGTGATTAAAGATTTAGATTCAAGAAATAATTATCGCGACAATGGCTGAAGTAGAAATATTATTTTTATGTCTATGCGTCTTAAGTTCACTTTCTTTCCATTGAACTCTAATATGATCATCAGCCTATTCATAAATCCTTATCGATTTATTGCAATTGAAAATGGTCTTGATCTCGAAAGTTAGGCTGCTGTTACAGGCACAACCACAAACGCAATAGGCCGATAAGTAAACTTATAGATATAGATTCTGCAACGAACAACAACAACAACAACAACAACAACAACAACAACAACAACAACAACAATAATAATAATAATAATAATAATAATAATAATAATAGTAATAATAATAATAATAATAATAATAATAATAATAATAATAATAATAATAATAATAATAATAATAATAATAATAATAATAATAATAATAATAATAATAATAATAATAATAATAATAATAATAATAATAATAATAATAATAATAATAATAATAATAATAATAAAAATACACATGGCTGTGTTTATTGACATAACTAAAACTCAATGCAAACTCATATACAGTTTAATTAATTTGGAAGACTTCTTGGAATGGCATACTTTTTCTTATTAAACTCTAATATTATTATTAGCCAGCTCATACCCTTGCTCATTTTATTGCAATTGAAATAAAAATAATGTGGGTACAAATGCTGCTATTGTAGGCAAGGCACACTGCCCACAAGTAGTTCTGACCTAGACTTAAGCCAAGACTAAAGCTAGATTGACTTCGCTCTCTCTTCCATCACTATTAATTCAGTCCTTACCTTCTATGTGTCTTGATCTACACCTCAAGTCGACTAAGGAAGACTTCGGTTCTTAAAGAATGACACAATGGCATGCGAAATGGTGATCGTAAGTTAGGCTATGTTGACGAAACATAGCACTTTGGAGATATATATATATAGTGTATAGAACACCAGTGTCATGGCAAAGCCTTAGTGCAGGTATTTCATAATTATTAATCCTTCTCCTTATTGTTGAGCACTTTCATTCAATATGTTAGTACCATTTTAAATCATCATATATATGTGTATACATATATATATATATATATAGAGAGAGATATAGTTATATATTATAACTATTTCAACTTCTTACAGCTTACAACTTTTCTAGTGCTGTTTTTATGACTTACCAAGATACGATATGTATGGCGTGAAGCAACCATACGAGCACCTGTATTTAGATTACCGAACGGCACATATTGGAACCTGTCTGACGTTAATTTCACAAAGTAAGAAATAAAATACAATGAATGCTTTGCCTCTTTGGAGAAGTTATTTTTAAAATAAAGTGGAAAAATATCTTTTTAGAAATAATTTTATTCGCTGTCACTTACAATGACAATACCTTTAGATTTTGCTATCTTTGTAATTTTATTTTTGTTTACAGTTTTAATCTATCTCTCTTTTTTTTTCAATTTCAGGATCGATGATTGCTTTTAAAATTTTCTGTTTTAGTTTTTTTTTTTTTTTTGGGAGAGGGGGGTGGGTGAGATTGTCAGCTCGATTATTTAAAACATTTTGTATGCACTCCTGGTAAATTCTCCCCAAAAAATTCCAGGATTAATGTCTTTTCTTTCCCTGTTTCTTTACTTTTTCATGTTTTCAAGAAGGTTTATAACTTCGGATTAAAGAGGGATGATTGTACTGCAAAGATTGAAAGGATTAAGCAAAGCAAAACGACAAAAGTAAAACGTTTAAGGTTACAAATGTTGCTTAAGGGGGTGTAATGAAAAATTAGGAACTATTTATTGAGGGCGAGTTAGTATACAATGAACTACAATATTACAAGTATGACAAATTTTAGAAGGAGTGAAAAGAGTAAAGAGGTAGCGATTTCCATAAATGTTAAAAACAGAATTGAGGATATGGAGAAGAAACTAAAATACGTGAACACTACAATATGGAAATATGATTTATTTTAAGGTGTATACCTCCCTGAATTAGTTCTGCCTTTGGGAATACTATAACTAGCAAATATAATTATACAGCAGTGAAGAATAGAAATGAATAAGGAGTAAATTCTATTTATTCCATAACTTTGAAAACACTCCTACTCTTTAATATTTTTAAGAGTGGTTCTAATTTTACAGTGTAGCAGTTTTAAAAAAAAAAAAAAAAAAAAAACGAGTATACTTAAAAAAACTACAAGTATTCATGATAATTCAATATCGGATATCAAAATATTGCGTAGTTGTGGATGGAGAATAAATAGGTCTATATCATGAGCGCAACATACATTGTTGTACAAAAAGAGAGTTGTAGTGTCAGTGATTGGCAATTTTTTCCTGAATTTTGGACTTAGCCTTGCTTCATATGCCCTCAAATATAGAGCTCTATTTCTTGTAGGTCTATCTCACTAAAAGTTTTGAAAGACAAAATTATGGCTAGAAGTATAATTAATTTTGTTTTCAGGTCTGATTATTCTTGTTAAACTTACATCACTACATACACTAGAGAATTTTAAACAGAGCAGCTTCTAGGTCATTAGAGGTTTGTCATAATTATTTATAGTCTTGGAACACGAAGTGGGATACAACGTTTTTATGTGGTGTTGGGCTCAACCAATCACTCTTTATCAATATAGCGGGCACGAAGAGTGAACTTTCACCTTGATCCCCTCAACAGGCAAGTTGTCTTCCTCACGTATATATTAAAATATAGAAAAAAAGATATAAGTCAAAGAATTAGGAGTGGTTTAAGATCCCTTCTTTTGTGTTTCCTTTCGGTCTGTCTTTTTTATTTTTTTTAATGTGACAAATTAAAGCTCGAGAGTATAGGAACAAATCTCAGTCTGGAATCATTTAAAATCATTGTGATTGTATCAAACGGTTTTAGTTTTTAATACTATGTTATAAATGGAGGATACTGACTTCAAGAAGTGCCCTTCACAAACAAATTAATGATCTACCCTCACAAACTTTTCTTACAAACTCGCTTATCATAATCGCTTGTTCAAATAGGACGGTGCATGCGGTTCAGCTTGTTGGCTGATAATTGAATAGGCTTTATTGTGTATCATACCTCCTCACCCATTCACCTGTTTCACGATTAGGTTGCTGTGGAATAGTTAATAGTTAAAAAAAAGGTAAATAAATTTTTTTTCTGTTGTTCGAAGCCTTCACCATGACCATTATGTAGTTCTGATACAATTTAGTGAATAATCTGATATGGTGAGCAAAATTATCTAAAAAATCAAATCAAGACTGATTGCTTCTTTATTAGAATGTCTGTCGACTGAGGCAAGTTGAATTTTAAAACATATTTTTTTATTCTAAAAATTCTGGGTATACAATAACTAGAATGCTTTTGTTTTAAAGCGATTTAGGCACAAGCAAAAGGTGCCTAGGCGTGCACTGCTTGAAGATAAATTATTCGCACAATGAAGATTATTTCTTTCTCTTCGTTGTTTTTTACATAAAAATTGGTTTCCCACCGTTTGCTTTGCTAGGCATCGCGTGTATTAATGGTAAAATGCCTTTTGGAATTTTATACATTGACTTGACCCACTATGCTGTAACTATGCTTGCATGATGAAAGAACGGCTTAACTTTGTAAAAGGACTTCCCTGTTTGAAACTTCGAACTAACTGCAAAAAAGGCTCAAAATCTATTCTTTTTAAGTGGAGAAAAATTATGCCTATGTTTTGTAAAAATTTTAAGAGTAGACATCGATTATTTAAACATTTCAAGGTTACCACTTGTTCGATAAAAGACCCAGATTCTAGATATTTTGACTGAAATAACATGATAACTACATCGAGTAATACTTTTTTTGTGTTTCGTTCTCTACACACCTGCCGGTAACTAGACAATTCATCATGTTAACGATGAAAAGCCATATTAACAAAGTTAGACTTAATTCTAGAGGTAAAATAGAGATAAACTTCTTGAAGTGAAGTGGTCGATGTTTATCCTTACAAAAGTTGACTTCATGTTCTTCCATTGAAAAAGAATGAGACGAATTGGTTTAAATTTATTGTGGAATGTGAATGCTGTACTGCTAGATTATTTTCATCGGGAATGCCTAGTTACAGCACGATGCGTCATGCTGTTTCAATGGATAACAAACTCTTAATGTATGGTGATTTCAGGAAGAGTGCCATACCCAAGATGATTCAGATTTAAATTGTTTATATTGGAAGCTTCTAGACTTGTGCTTTATTTTAAAATATAATTCTGCCAACCTCAGACAAAATTTTAGTCCGCGCCATCTTGTAGGAATAAGTGGACGACAAGGCCATAAAAGTCAAGCAAACCATGTACTCTAAGTGGATTTATTGCTCTCTAGATATTTTGTCGTTTGGTACACGAATAATGCAGTCGTATTCTTCCATAAAGAACAGCTGTTCATTCGGTGTGTGTGTGTGTGTGTGTGGTGTGTGTGTATGTGCACCCATGAAAAATTGATGATAATTATAAACCTGTCAATTCTCACATAATTATTATCTGATCCGGACCATCTTATTGGAACTGGTAAACAACAAAAACCAAAAAAAAAATAAATAAATAAATAAACCATCCTTTAGATTTACGACTCTTTAATTTACATGGATTCTTTAAGACAGAAATATTTCGGTATCGTACCTTAAGCACAGTAGTTCACTCGGTTTATGTTCAGCCATTTTTTGGGGAGATATATTCTGTTCATCTCCACGCGTTCCTTGTTTTGCAGCGTCTGTCAGTCTCCACTCAGTTTGGTTCCTTAAAAACAGATAATGATTTATGTTAACATCAAGCTATTGTGAAAACAAAATACGCATGAAAATAATTATCTGTCATTACCGGTTTGAACTGCAGTTAGCGCCGAATAATAATATTAATAATAATAATAATAATAATAATAATAATAATAATAATAATAATAATAATAATAATAATAATAATAATAATAATAATAATAATAATAATAACAAAAAAATTGTAAGATAAATAAGAGCAATGATTTTAAAAATATGAGTCTTTTTTCTTCATGTCCACGGTGTGATTTAGTTTTCACAATAAAATTATAATAAAAATCACAGCATCAATTTAAAATAAGCTGTCTGGACCTAACATTACTGTTTTATGTAAACGTTCTTCTTTTGACGAAAACAGAGGATAATAATAAAATAAAGAGGCCCTAACAGTAGCATATCTTAACTCCAAATACTCATTATTTTTCTTTTCTATTTTTCCGTGATATGAAATACAAATTGGTGCTAGATAGCGCTCTAGTGCAAGTTGTTAGGGCAGGTAAAGTGGCCCACGAATCTTAATCCGGGGAAAGTTGGCTACACACTTCACTCTCGACTCATTACAATGTGCTGTAGAGGCCAAGTTGCTGCCATCCATAGTGGCTGGCTGCCATGCACTCAGCAACGTAAACGCCAAGTGAACCAATCCACCCAACAAAGTGTTCAAATGTCTTCCTCAAACTCTTTAGTGCGAAAGAGTTTTTATGGAGAAAATATCGTTTCTAAAGTAGCAAGGGGCGTTCCATCCACTGATAATTATATAACAATATTGATTCACAAGACCCATACAAAAACGTCACAAAACCCTGATGTTAACATGAAAAAAACATCAATAGTTTAAGAACCAAACTCTGTGACCATTGAAGGACGGTGCGGATCAAAGAATATGTGGAGATGAACAGAATAATATCCCACAATAAAATAGACGTCCATAAACCGGATGAGCATATGTGCTTTAGATATGATTGCGACTTTTTTTTTTCTTAAAGAATCCACCAAAATTAAATTTAGCCGTAAATCTAATAATAGTGGAACGTTAGTTTGAATGTTTTGGTTTGGGGTCCAATATTCCAATAAGATGATCTGGATGAAATAACGTATGGGGATTGATAGAATTATGATTATCTCATATTGCAATGCTTGCACTCATACACCGAATGAAGAGCTGTCCTCTAGGGAGGTTCGCGACTGTATTATCCGTATATGAATCGTCAGAAGATCTAAAAAAATCAACAAATCCAATTAGAGAACAAGATGGTTTGTCTTTTCAGGCCTTTTTTTCCCACATGTTCCTAAAAGATGGCGAGGTGGAATTTTGACTGAGGTTGGCAGAATAATAGTTAAAAATGAAATATGTCTTTGAGCTTGCGATAGAGATAATTCAAATCTGCGTCGTTTTGGGTGTGGCTCTGTTCCTGAACTCACTCTCTCCATTGAGACATAGATATCCACTGAAACAGCGTGACGTCAGATGCCGTATCTGGACATTCATGATAAAAGTAAACTAGCAGTTAGGTATTCGCATTTCACAATAAATTTCAACAAAATTCTAATTCTTTTTTTCTTGTGTAATTATAGAGTCAGAAATTTTTCATAGCGTCGACATCGAAAAGCTCATTTTTTAAAAGTTATGGCTATTTTGCGACAAGATCCAGCGCTTAGAATTATATCTACCATAGAGTACTCAACCTAAACATGGTGCATTGTCTAGATACCAGCAGGTGTGCAGAGAATGAAACATAGTTCGATATAGATAAGAGTTGTTCCAGACAAAATATCTAGGTTCTCGACATTTTTGCGAACAAGAGGTAACTTTTAAATTTAAAAATAATCGATTTCGGTCTGAAAAAAAATTAACAAATTGCTGGCACAATTTTTCACTGAAAAGAGAATAGAATTTGAAGCCTTTGTTGAAGTTGGTTGAGAAATTCAAATTCAAGTTCTTTGACAAAAGTTAAGTCATTCTCTCATCATCGAAGCATAGTTACCGCACATAAGGTCAAATCGGAAAGTGAATAGTATTCAAAAGAGCATTTCATCATAAAGACACGCGCTGGCTAGCGAAGAAAACAACGGTAAACAGGGAACCTTCTAATTTTACTATCTTATGTTTTTAAAGATGCTTTTAAACGCTCGTTTTGAAGCGATTTGGGCGTTTTTCAATATTTGGTCCAATTTGATATGAGAACTTGATTAAATATGAACTTTCTTCTAGCAATTTAATTTTTTTTCCACTTATTGGTATATGGCTTGGCCTCACTGTGTTAAATTATTGGAGCTTAATTCATGTTGTGGTGTTAGTTATGGGCCTCTGAAGCTTCAAGCCCTATCTGGCCACTCACTCCCGTAACGCACAAATTAAAGTACAGAATTCTGGTGTTAACTGTTAGATCAGGCTAAAATGTTTTGTGCACACTAAGGAGTATCTTCTCTCATCAAAAAAAGCAGAAATAGTAAATATTTAGAACGATTTAGAATTTCAGGGTTCAACATGGACTTCATTTTGAAAATTCTCATTTTTGCGATAGTGATTTATGCAGTCACAAATAGTATCAAAAGCAATAGTTTCAAAACAAAGGCTCACACTGTGAAGTAATATGTGTCCAAATATATTGAGAGGAAAACATTGAGAATAACTGTCTTGGCTGTTCAAAAAACAGACAAGTTTCATACGTTATGGGAGTGAGGTCTTCGTTACGGGAGTGAGGACCTTGTTACGGGAGTGAAGACCTTGTTACGGGAGTGAGTATTTTTAACTGGATTAATGCATAAAGTTGAAATACACAACAACAACAACAACAACAACAACAACAACAACAACAACAAAAAAGACAGGCAATCTTCTCTGTTCAAAATTTGATTAATATATCCAAAAGAAATTGCAAAGACAGATTTTTGAATATTTATTATTATTGAGAACAGCTAAAAAATTGTGTAGCATCTGCGCAAACAATAACATGATTTCCAAATGACTGAAAAAGGAAAAGTAATATTTTTAATGGCTTAATAATGTTTTGCCCAAAGAAACTTAATGATGTTTTGCTCAAAGAAATTGCATCCCCTGCCCCCCCCCCCCCCCCCTCCCCTCTCTTTTTAGCAAACTACAAAACAAAAAATGAAAAAAATGTCAAATAATGAAATCAATGGATCAGAATTTTTTATGACAACAGCCTTATAGCTCTAGATCCATTGCCTCAGATAGTTCAAGTTAAAAGATTACTTAAAATGGGGGCATTTTGTGTATGTCAATGTATGCATCATGTAAATCACAAAAAATACATAAGTACCGGTAATCAAAATGAATAAAACTAAAACTGAAAGAGGCAGTATAAATCCCATAAAGGCAGAAATGTACATGATAATAGAACATTGAATAATTGTATGCAAATGAAAAATCCATAGAGATTATGACAAGCAAATAATAACAAACAAACAAAAATTCATGTCAAAACAAATACATATGTACATAATTTGTATATTTGAATGCCTACATGTACCAGTATTCAAATTCAATATTTAAAAGCTCAAGAAAACTACTGATATTACCACCAACTGCACTAAGCTTTATTAAAGGCAAGGAGGGGTACAAAATGATTTGGAACCCAAGAAAGAGATTTGGTACTCATTCGAGTAAATGTCCACAGGATAGTGGCAACATCATCAGTTTTTTTGTGTCTTGACCCTATTACCCTGTGTAGCTGGGTTCGAAGCTCACTGTAAGCAGAAACTTTGGGATAGACTGAGCAGATTCGCATTTGCAGTACACTTGCAAGACCAAACATTTGCCACATGCCCATATAGCTACGTGGTTTGCATATATCTTTGAGCTCTTTCTCATATAACGCCTTTAAGACAGTCATCTTACTCAGGTCATGAACATCTGGAAGATAGTGATCACTGAATGAGGCAATGGATTGCAAACAATTCTTTTTTCCTGTGAAACTGCGGGAAAGATAATTGTTGTCTAAATAATAAGAGGCATTTACAGCAAGTTCATGGACAATTCTCAGTCGCATCTCTTCTGGCCTCACATCCTGTCCAAAGGCAAACACAGCCCCACAGGCTGGAAGGCAGTCCCCATCACACCTCACCTTAACTGGAAACGGTTGATGAGACTGACCAGGGATATCAGATGGGACAGATGCAATTGCCCAATTTTCTATTGTTATCCTGTTCTCCAACACACTTCTGCCCCTCCCACATACCTTTCTCAGTCTCATTTCAGACATTTGAGATTGACATTCCTGGATAAAATCATCAAAGCTCTCAGTCACTCTCAAATTCCGTAAACAAGTTAAATATTTGACAGCATCATAATTTGAAGCACATTCAGGTCCATCCATTCTCTCACAGTTACCAACACTACATTCTGGTTTGCTCATTTTCTCAGACTCAGAGTCACCAAAAACACATCCTGGTTCACTCATTCTCTCAGAGTCACCGACAACACATTCTGGTTCACCCACTGTTTCAGAGTCATCAACACCACATCCTGGTTCACTCATTCTCTCAGAGTCACCGACAACACATTCTCGTTCACCCACTGTTTCAGAGTCATCAACACCACATCCTGGTTCACTCATGCTCTCAGAGTCACCGACAACACATTCTCGTTAACCCACTATTTCAGAGTCATCAACACCACATCCTGGTTCACTCATTCTCTCAGAGTCACCGACAACACATTCTGGCTCACCCACTGTTTCAAAAGCATCATCTGCGATTTGCTCTTCACTTCTGGTTGCAGGTATATCCTCATCATTATTTTGGCAAACAATTTTACTCTGCATATTTCTGGTAGGCCTACTTGGTCTCTGTCTGGTAGTTTTTGCACCAATGTGCACAGATTCCCCGCAATCACATTTATTCCCTTTCCTAAATGTGTGGTTTTAAAACATGATTCTCATTGCATTCATCCCCCTTGTGACAGACACAGCTCACATTCCTGTAATCAATGCAATTTTGATTGCTAAAAATAACTTGATGGAGTTTCATTGTCCCAGGAACACTTTTGAGATTGGCCACGGAGAGGGAATTTCTGATTAGCAAGATCTCATCCTTGGTCACCTCATAAAGGTGGATGGCAGCAGAAGACTTTGACACCTCTTGAACAAATTGATGTGCATCGCAAATATTTGTGCCAAATTTTATCACCCTGTCTGCAGCTCTTTTAACAGTGCCCCCAATGCCATCAGGAATCCCTTTTCCATGACCAGCCCGCAAAAAATTTCAGAAACAATAATCAAAACCTTTCACATGAACAAAGTGGGCCAAAAGATAAAAATTAATTTTCTGTCTGTACTGTGCAGTTGGCCCATCACTAAAGAAATACAATTTCTTCACAGATGGATGGCACATCTTAATCTTGTCCAAGATAGGCAAAAGATATGTCCAAATTGCGAATGGCTCATGGTCAAGTGTGTCACTTACGCCACAAAATGAGGACACTTTCTCTTTGCTCACTTGAAAAAATCCTGTATGCAGGGAAATGTGTTTTTTGGAAGCGCCATAGTGTGCACTTTGAATTGCAGACTCCCATTTACATTCATAGTTCTCAGAAAAATCCACATGAATAACGGCTTCCTGACTCTGAATGTTGTCACGCACTTTGGTGTAAAATGCATACTGACTTGTAACATAAAATATATGCTGTTTGAACACTTTCAATTGTTGATGGAAAGTAATCCAAACGTTCTGTGCGCTATCTGTGTGCTCTTTCTTGTCTACGAAAGATACTACCTTCACATTCCCATCCTTAAATTGGCGCTGTTCTTTGACAGTATCCCATTGCATGTACCTAACTTGTCCATCAACATGTTTTTGGGGAGCAACTTGTTTTCTTGAACACTGCTTGCATGTACCCTGCATACAGTCCATTGAGGTCACGTCACAAGTCACAGACGATAAGATTGTGTTCGTCTGTTGTGTGGGCAGAAATCCATCCTTGTGAAGGACCTTCGACAAAAGTTTAAAGTTTTCACAAACTTTGCAGAGACATGTCTGCCTATCACTGTCTCTTGGTGGCAGTACCCAGAGCGGCTTTAGACGCCAGAAAGTTGTGAAGGAGACGTATCGATGACCTGACAAGAACTTACGGTGAAGGTTTGACAATGTATCCGTCAAAACACGTCGCTGCTTCTTCTCCTTATACCGGGTGATTGTGTCTTTCTTACCCGGACAGATCTTAGAGACACTTTCCTTAACGTAAAACTCATGGACTGCGTTTGCTAATCTGGTAGAAACTGTGCCTCTCCGCCTATAAGAACGCTTGCGCTGTCCCCTTACATTTGCCTCTCTACGCAGACGAGAAAGCAGCCTGTATTTGCGGAGCACCTCCCCAGCTAACAAGGTAGAAAGAAACTTGTGTTTGCTTCCATCTGCTGTCTCTGATGATTGGATTTCATTGACCAGGGCATGGTGAAACTCAAGGGTCTTTCTCACTTTTGAAGCCTTGGTAACTTTAAAGTTCTCAGCTTGTAAGAGTGCCTTTGTCTTCGACCTTGGTGTAGTAGGAGGCTTCTTTGCTGACCGCTCAGCTCTTTTTTCGAGAGTCTTGACTCTTGTCTGAGACGCACTCAGTTGACGATGGAGTGCGGCAAGCTGTTCTTTCAGAAGAGCATTTTCGTCTGCTTTCTTTTGCAGAGCAGACAATTTCTGACGAGACACTCCCGAAGCAGTTGATGGTGAAGGCTGTACAGAAGAAGAGGCAGCTTTTTTAATCTTTTGGGAGCTGTGGTATCTTGATCGCCACTCTTTCCGTTGCTTTCTCTGCTCTCGAGGAGTCATGGCTGCAATAAGTTTTTTCTTTCCTGTCTCCAAACATGCTTTGTATCGTTTTTTATGTTCAAAGAAGCAAAATTAATAATAGGTGCTAAAATGATGGTAAACAAGCCGCTTTAGAGTCGGCGACAGATATTGGACCAAAATTTGAAAAATGCCCATTTAGGTACTAGCAAAAGGTGCCTAGATATGCATTACTCAGCTGGAAGATAAATTGTACCCGCAATAAAGATTTTATCTAGCTTTTCGTTGTGTTGCTTTTTTTTTGTTTGTTTGTTTGTTTTTAATCTGTTCAGTTGGATTTTTATTTTTAAAATATTGGATTTGTAAAAAAGAAAATAATCTTTTATTTACGAGATGAATTTTGTTTCGAGCCTAGCCAGGATAAAAATGAGATATGGCGAGAGAGGGAGACCTAAAAACTTCTTCCAACCATTATGAAGGATAGTGAAGGACAAATGGAGGAAGAAAAACTTTGAAGGTCATAAACATGATGAGGATGCTGATGCTAAGACGATGATGATAATGATGATGATAATGATGATGATGATGATGATGATGATGATGATGATGATGATGATGATGATGACGGTGATGATGATGATGATGATGATGATGATGATGGTTATATTTGTTGATATCGTTGCATGGAAAATAGCCAATAGCCTTTTTGTTTAAACATCCGACAATAATTGGTCCTTAGGCTCAAATAGATGTAGGTGTTGTGTGGAGAGCCTTTTTCGTAAATCTTCTGGCCTTATTATCATTTTAGCTGGGATATGGAAATACTTTGAATTCCATCTTAATCTTTTTACCTTCGCACAAACAAAGAAAGCAAGCATGACTTAGCTCAAACAAAATTAGGTTACACCCTGATGGTAACAGCAAGAGAGAAACGCAAGTATTTAGAACTACAGAAGACTTGCTTGAACTGCCTAGACTAACTACTGGAAGATTGTAAGACTGCAAGTGCTTCTAAGTATCCATCCATTCGATGACTTGAGGACTTAGTTTACAGAAAGATTTTTTTTCATAAAAATATTTTTTATCTTTGTAACAACACAATTCCAATCCCTTTGAAAAAACTTTTCCATTTAAATCTAAAAGCGTAAAATATGTTTTCCAAGCTAAGTAGCGCACCTACAGACACTTTTTGCTTGTAACTGCATCGCTTCAAAATGAGCTTTAAAAAGCATCTTTTAAAACATCAGATTGGAAAAGTAGAAATTATTTGTTTCTGATTGTTTTCTATGCTAGCCAACGCGTGACTTTATGGTAAAATGCCTCTTGGTAACAGTATTGATTTTAATATTGATAAGATTTCTAATTCTTGTCTATATTTCGTTTTTGTGCATGGGGAAATTGGAAATTGACGACAGATTTATTTTGAATGGAAAAACAATATATCCTGAAACCTAATCGCTCACTGCTTTCTGCTTATCTACTCTTAAACGAATTTAGTAAACAAAAAAAGAAAGAAAATGAAAAAACATCCATATTAACCTGATAATTTGCAATAAAAGTATTCCATCTTAAAAACTTTTCTTTTCAATTTATAACGAAAGAGCCTCTGTTTAAAATTAAATTTATGTTAACAGATATTTTATATCTAGAATCTTTACCCTCCCTCTCACAACTAAACTTTTATATTTATGTAAGACATATGTTTAAAATCTCAACATAAACATGCCACCTTGTAACCTTTCTGAGACTCAAGTAAACAAATAAAGTAAAAAGCTGAAAACCCCGTTCTACAAACGAGACCCTGGTGTCAATTTGCCGAGGCTGGGGTGCGTGTGTGCATTTAAAGAGGCATATAAATTGTCTTGATATCTCTCTTTTTACTTACATGACCCAGATATATGCCTCCATCTGTCCATCTCTATCTAGAATCTAGATATCTCCATAATTCTCATTCTAAGCATAAATTTAGATAGAGAACTACTTGATAACGGAGGTCGACTAAATATTCTATTCTTTTCCAATCTCTTTTTTTTCTAAGATCTTTTTAGACGCCTATAAACTCTCAATGTTCACGTTAAGTGAATAAAAGTGCCCTGCCTTGCGGGAATTCTTAACCACGCAGTTATTCGAACCTAGATCTACAAGTCAAGTCGATTGAGAAAGATTTCCGGTGTCAAAGAATGACAAAATGGTCCTCGAAATTGGTGATCGTAAGTTACCTTATGTTGACGAAGCAAAGCATTTGGGAGAAATCGAGGAAAGCAGCTTGCGTTGATTTTTTATGGTTTAGAACCAAGCAACATGAATGCTGTAGATGCCTGCAAAGTTTCAAAGGTCTGGGTTGCGTAATAACGGAGTAGTTCGTGAACAAAGCCTCTCAAGTTCCCTTTCATACTAAATATATATATATATATATATATATATATATATATATATATATATATATATATATATAGATAGATAGATAGATAGATAGATAGATAGATAGATATAAAAGCATCCCACTTTGATTAAACTTGATTCTTTTTGGAGATCATAATTATGTTCACGAAATCAGATTGTGCACTCTGCAGTGGATCACATCAGCACTACATAATGGTCTCGGTGGCGATTTAAACCAAAAGAAAAGAGACCACACTTTATTTACTCTTTTAATCTCTTTACGTTAATAGATTTTCAAAGCAATCTAATTGGAAAGGGCATGAGTGGGTGAGGTACGATCCACAATCAAGGCTAATTAAAAGCCAACAAGCATCTGTTTGAACGAGCTTTGTCGAAAATGATTTAATTCTTTTTTCTAAGGATGGATTATGTGTAAAAGGTATTACTTGAAGACAGTAGCTTTGACGACTATTTACATCAAGACTGTGTTAAATGCCAATATCGTTTAATACAATCACAATAATATAAGATTATTTAAGTCTAAGGTTATTTCTATAATCTCGAGCTTTGATTCCCGTTAAAATCTCTCTCATCAGCGACTGATTTTGCTTTGACACATGAAAGATATAAAAAACGTACCAAAAGAAAAAAACACAAACATGGACCTCAAGCCATCCCTTATTGTTTCACTTATATTTTTCCATCTTCATGCGTGAGAAGATGGCAATGCTTGAACAAGGTACCTTGCCTGTTGAGTGGGTTAAGGTGAAAGTTCACTCTTCGTGCCCACCATATGGACCTGAAATGATTGGCTGAGTCCGACCTATCATAAAAACTTTGTATCCCGCTTCGTGTTCCAAAACTATATATAGGACAAGCCTCTAATCACCAGGAATTTGTTTCTAGCGAATGTAGAGATGTAAGTTTAACAAGAATAACCAGACCTAGAGACAAAAAAACAACAACAAAACAACCTACTTCTAGCCATAACTTAGACTTTCAAAGCTTTTAGTGATGTAGACCTAAACAGAAATAGAGATCTATATTTCAGAACATATGAGAAAATATTTAGCCCAAAATCCAGAAAGAGACTATTGTCAATCGCTGACACTTAAAGCCTCTTTTCGTTCATGCATTGGATGTTATGCTCATAATATAGGCTTATTTATTCATCCACAACACCGCAATTTTTTATATCTTGTATTGAATTATCATTAATATTTTCTAAAACACACTTATTTCATTTCTTTTTGAAAAACTGTAACACTATAAGATTAGAACGGCGATATTTTGTAGAATTTAAAAGGATAAGGATTTAACTGTTTTTAAATATAATTATGGAAAAATAAAATAATTATTTTTAAAGACATTAATACTTATTCATTTTTTATTCTTCAGTGCTGCACAATTCTATATGCTAGAGATAGTATTCCCAAAGGCAGAAAGTATTTCAGGAAGAGGTAAGCACCTAATCTAAAATCGAAATAAATAGTATCAACCTATAGTAATGTTCATTTATTTTTATTTTTCTCCTAATCCTCACTTGCTCTTTTAAACATCTATGGAAATCGCTATTCTTTCACTCTATTTACCCATTCCAAAATTTACCGTACTTTTGAATTTTTATCTTATTGTATCCCGACTCGCCCTCGATAAACAGATCCTTATTTTTCATCGCGCACGCTCAAGCAATATTTGTAACCTGAAACGTATTATTTTTTTGTTTTTTGTTTTTGCTTTGTTTATCATTCCAAACAACATTGAAGTTAAATGATATTTAACCTAATATTGTTTTCATATGTTTTACTTCAAAACTACCGAGTAAA
>JAWDGP010004156.1:160000-200000 GCA_033675545.1 Elysia crispata
TGACTTGAGGTGCGACTGAGATCTAAAAATTAAGCATTTGTGTATTTGTTCTGTCCAAAAGATAAAATAAACAATGTTTAATTATGTGCTCTTTTACTAACAGTGGCATGACTTTAAAACCTTATTTGACCACTTTAGCACGAGCAATGATGTTTCCAAGCTTTCCCGCAAATTTTTATATTTTTATCTACAATCCTCATTCGAGTGCAAAAGAAACTTCCACTGTGATTATTCCCAACCGGCGTTAAAAGAAACTAGATCTAGATTTTGATTTATAGCTATGCTTATTCCTAACCGTTTTAAAAGAAATTAGATCTAGATCTTGATTTATGGCTGCACTTACTACTAACCGCTGTTAAAAGAAACACGATCTATATCTTGATATATGGCTGTACATTTTTCCAACCTATGTTGAAGGAAACTAGATCTAGATCTTAATAACTTTTTAGTAGTATGCCTAGTGGTGGTAAGGAAAAAGCGAATCTAATATTCTCAACACCGCTTGGGAATAGATACTTCGTTATAATAATGTCCCCCTTCTTATTCTACTCCTCCCTGCTCGCTTTAGTCTTTTGCCGATGTCCTACTTCTGTTGCTCACAGTTCTTCTACTGAACTCCCACGACAATGGTAATGCCTGGGCTTACATTTAAAGATCGGGGTTGATGGAGAATATGCCGTTATATACGGAGATCTGGGCTGTCGGCTAGATGAGAGTTAGACTTGCTGACTCCACCACCAGATGTCCTGGCAAAGGATTGGACTTGATAATGCCCGAAAAAAACAGACACTAGTTTGTGCATGCAGCGATAAGCATTGTTCTATTTTGAGAATGCTCTGTATCCTTGAATTGATACAATTCTGACTGCTGAATGATGCGCCTGCCTGCCTTGGTTTAACCGGCTAATATTGGCGAACATCAGTCGAGAGAAAATGATGGTCAATCTTTCAGTAGAAAAATATCAACGTGCACTTAGCAAGGTAAGTGTCTGTAGGTAAGAATTGCTTGACATATCCAATTTCTCTAAATTAGATTAGACTCTTTACTATAGAGGCCAGTGGATTACAATGCTGAATAAATGGCAAAGTCTGCCATTATAACAAAAGAGAAGAAGGATTATAAAACACACAAGTGTTGACACCAGGTAATAATCCGTGATTCACTATACTATCAGGTGATGAACTTCTTAGGAGATGATCTTCCATTAAATTAGCATAGGTTGTGAGATTGAACCTATTGTTTAAACCTATTGTCTAATTAAACGCCCAGACCTTACCATAGATGAGGCATATTGGTAAGAGAAGTAGAATATCGGCAAAGGAGTAAAACATCAGAGAGATGAGCAAGGAAAAGAAGGCGATGTAAGCAGAGATAAGAAATTAGAAACATGGAGAAACCTGGGCAAGAAGAAAAGGGAGTAGAAAAACAGCAGGGAGAGAAGCTTTGAATCTATAGTCATTATCCAATATAATTTTTTTCAGTAAAAACAAGAGATATGTCCTTAGATTCTAAAATCAATTATTGTTCAAGTTTTTTTTTAGGTATTTTGCAAATCTGATTTACACCTTCCAAGTATTTCCCTGTACCAAACCTTTTTGAGAGATTGATATACATGTACATATGACAAAAAACCAAACTAAAACTCCATTATTTAAACATTTATGAAAGTTTGAGTGATCCATAACTGATTATGTGTTTTTAATTTTTATTATTGATTGTAATAATACATTCAAGCAAGACTTTGGATAGATGTCGCCAGCTAGAGTGGCAGACCGCTCACCTCGACTCACACTCTACTTTAGCCTAGTCTGATGTATATATGGCGCGTTGCCTGCCAGCGCTGCTAGATCTGGCTGTTGCTTCCACTTCATAGAAACTGATTTTTTATGAAAATATTTTGTCCTCCCACTTGTGCAAGCTGTTGGTACTGATGACAGGTCAATCTATCTGGCTCCACCTGTTGTTCAATCAGTCATAGTCAGTACATGGGTGTAATAAAGGAGGGGCGAATAGTATAGGAAGATTGACTTATTGATTGCTAGGACGCCGCTCGGTATGCAGACGGTTGTAATGACAAAAAGCCAAAGAAGGTTCGGTTTAAATCCCTTGGCGGATCATATGGTTGTGGGACCAGCAAGTCTAACCTAGGCTTGACAGACATCCCTTGTCTCGGGTTTATGTTATTCGAGAACAAGTTATGATTCATTCACTCTCAGTTCAGACCTTACGTTAAATCCACATCCAGAACTTACCGTAGATGACGCATATGAGCACGAGAAGTAGGAGGTCGGCAGAGGAGTTCAGGAGCAGGGAGATGGGGAAGGAGAGAGAGAGGTGGTTTAACCAGTGATAAGAAAGAGCAAATATGTAGGAGTCAGAGACCTGGGCAAGAAGAAGAGGGAGTAGAAAATCAGCAGACGAAGAAGATTTTGCACAGGTGGCGAGGAGTATCAAGGAAAAGACAAGATTGGTGTAAAACAAAAGGAGTTAAAAATGGAATATCAAGTCTAGGAGGAAAATAATTGCTTTGTGGTGAAGAAAGAGTGAAAAGGGGAGTAACCAGGGAAGGACAATAATATATTTTTTTCGAGAGGACGGGGGGGTTAATTAAGGGGCGGTTTAATGACAAATAAGGTTTTTTATGCTTCATGTTCATAGAAAGGAAAAAGGAATAGAATATATTAAATGCATCAACAGAAACAAAAATAAATGGAAATAATGCAAAATTTTACTTTTCTCTGCTCTGCCTATTATAAATCCCTGGGGTTTTTTTGTTTTTTTTTTTTTAATTATGAAATAAAAAATAAGAGATCTCATCGATTTTTGTTTATCAAAACTAACATGTTTGAAGAATACTCTCTGGGATATATCAAATTTCTCTAAATAAATCGAGAAATACGTAGTCGACTGTACTGGTTTTTTTTTAATCTTATCGTCAGGATGAAGGCTGATTATGTACTGCACAATGTTTGAAACAACACATTCCTGACACTATATTAAAAATAGAAAAACATTGATTTTTTAGAAACCAGAAAACTAGATTTCAACCACCCGTGCAACATTTGCATTTCAGTAGAAAAGGCAGCGATATAAAAAATAGGCCATGATGATATCCAACTAGAGTGTCTCTTAATCTTAAATATCTCCCTTTGTAGAACATTTCTATATGTGTCTTTTTTTTGTTTGTTTCTGTTTGTTTTCAGTCGAGACACTGGAACTCATGGCTAGTTGGATTCTAAAAATATCTGTGATTCCTCCTTCTCATTAAAGCGAGAGATAAGGTCAGCGCGAATTACACCAACATTTATGACTTATTTATTGTTTATTTCTCTTAGAACGCTTTGAAAATTACAACTCTATCCCCTTTCCAAGCACCAGATATAGCTTCGATATTTTATGTGATACATTTCTTCTTTGTTTCTTTAAAGGCTATCTACGGCATCATATTTTCTAGTTATAGTGGCACAAACGATTTAGCAAAGAAAAAAATACAACAGTAATAAAGGGCGTTTGACTACTAGTACATAGCTTTACTGAAACAAAACAGCTTTTCGGATCTCATTACATACAACCTTAAATACTGACTCCTGTTGTACATTTCCAACCCCAACAGACAAGATTTTCCTCATTGATGTAATCAGACCCTACTTCTAAATTATTTCTCCTTTATGAGCTTCCACTTTTAGATGATTAAGCTTTAGCATTCTAGATTTCACACTGATCTTGAAGTAGGTTTGGGGCAATATGTCCATTAAAAAGCACCATTGACACCAACCTTCACTTCTATTCTGTGTATGTTTTTTTTTTCAAGAGATATATTCATGTGCTCACATTTTCTACTTTATCTTTTCCAGATGCCAAATCGGAACAGCAAGCTTTTTGCAATGAAATGCACTCTAAAACCTGAAGAGGCATACTGTGAGGATGTGCCTTTCAGGGAAAAAAGTCATGAAGGCTCCCAGACTATTATTGAAAGATCAGATGAGAGCACATTGCAAGTATACAGAAAATGAGCATTTATCACCAAAATGTGATTTTGTGAGAAGAAAAGGAGAACTAATTAAAAAAGAACATAGGTAAGATGAGAGTGGCGTGAATCTGAGAAAAAAAAATCTACGTTCAACATTAAAGAAATTGCTGTAATTCTCTCCATGAGGTCCATTCCTCGTCGTGGTATGGAGGCTTGCTTGCCTCGATGACCCTTGTGAGCTGTGCCAGGAAGGGTCACCCATGCTGGATTTGTCACAAGGTAGAGGCCAGACCAAATGTGGACCAGACAGTCTGAAAGACAGACGGGGCTATGACAGAAGATGGTGTGCACCTCCTCTGCATGAAGAACGTCCACCTGGGCAGTAACCCACTGAGCCCATGGCGCGGTTTGGGGGGATGTACATACACTATGTATAAGGTCTGCCCCATCTCAAGAGCACTCATGCCAACCTCTGCAGTGAGACTACCACTGACTGACGGACACTAACAATTGACTCTGACAAGACACTTAGCTGGTGAAGGAAAACACCATAAAACCGAGGTGGAGAGGACTCATTAGTCTTGGACGATAGCCTTTCTACGGGAGGAGGACACCCTGAAGAAAAGCCTCAATCGCCGAAATCGGAGAATATGTACCTTAGGGTGCGGGATTGAATCGGATGTTTACGTGTTACCAATCCATGCTGTAATTCAAAGTCAGAAAGTTCGAGTGGTTATTGGCATTCAGACAACATCAGAAAATTCTTCAACCGGAACTCTCGAATGAATGAGTTTTGAACAAGTTTAGAAAAAAAGAAGCAAGTCATTAACGTAGGGGTGAATTCTTTACACTACATTCAAGGAAGAGAGCGTGGGCCAAGTTATCTAAAAACAGAGGCTTGTGATCATGAGGAAAATTGACTGTTTCACATTTCATCCTTGCTTTTAGAAATTAGTATGGGAGTCAAAATGATCCAGGGATAGGCTTACAGGACTTTTCAAAATTTGACACACTAGAAAAACAATCTTCAAAGTCTGGCAATGGTGCAGTCAGTGAAGAAAAGAAAAATTGTCTGAAGGTGCGCTAATATTTTCTTTAGAAATACATACTTGTGAAAGTTGTCAGAGGATACTATATCACAGAAGGCAAATTCAAAGAAGAGAAAGCAAAATTAAAGGTCCTTGATGCTCTGCTCTTTCAAAAGAACTTTACCTTTCATAATGCAAACCATCTACAATGAATGAGAGTGATGATGTGGGAGCCTCAGAAATTTCACCATTTCGGAGATGAATAAAATATCCAATACTGGCAATACGACTTGTGTGATTAAAGTCTTTTGATGAAGAGAATCTCATTCTTTGTCAAGTCACTGCTCACAACAGAGGGGATGCGGCGTGACTGAGTTGAAAGAGATTAACTGGAAGCCGTGATCAGATCGTTATCTATGGATATATCCACATATATCACGCCAAGCCGTGACATGACGTGTACCAATTTTTTTTCATAAGGACATCACGGAACCAACTAAGATAACTTTTGATGGAAGGGAGTAATTTCCTCATTCATTCAGAAGAAAATTATTTCATTAAAAAAAAAACAGAATTCACAAACTCAAGCAATAGCTACTAGGACTGCTAGAGTAAAGCTCTTTTGCCAAATTCGAATTGCCTTCGGACCTAAAGGCTTCTTTCATCAGACACATTGGATATTCTGAAGTAAGAAAAACAAATGCTATTATAAGAATTCCATGGCAAAACGATAAATCATAAGAGTCGGAGAGCTGTTGAATAATGCTGATAACAAGACTTCAACTCTGGGGAAAGGTCATTATCTAGTCTATGATATAAAAACAGGAACAATCATTCAAAAAGTCTCAAACATTTAAAACTCTGGGGAACCAGAGTGTCCCTCCAAATGAACAGCTAGAAACTTTAGACATAACCTAAAATATCTTAAAATAACATTAAAGAAATTGCCGCCCATGCAACAAAGAAGCTCTTCGCCAGACATGTGGAGTGCCTGATGCTCAAACCTGTAAAACATTACCTCAATAATTTTGGGCTCTAGAATTGAAATCCTGGGGTTGTTGACACGTATGGCTTTCTAGAAGGCCATAAAATACTATTTGATGTCAGTTAAAATGTTTTAATGAGGAGAACAGGTTCAAAAACTGTTTCAATTAATTCTAAGGGTTTACTATATGTCTTTTTATTTTACTTTATATATGACAATGTTATTCATCTTCAAAGACATGTTAGGTATCAGTTCTCTAAACTATAACTGTTATAGTCGGTTTAGTGCAGTGACACAGAGAAGTGTATATAACGTTATGTTGCTGAAAAACTTATGTCATTTATGAAATGTATGTTTATTTCACATACAGACTTGGAATTTATATTTCAAAATATTTTGTCAATATTAAGGCAAACTTTATCAAAGTACGTCTTCTTTAGTGAAGTTTTGTCTTCAATGACATAATAATATTGCCTCTAAATATGCAAAAGTCAAATGCACAGAAATTTAAATTTATTTTGGTATTAGTGAAGCAAATGTGTGTAAGTCAGTAATGTTAAGCCTAGAGAAATTTTGATTGGTTTTTGTCCTTGTAACAGCTAACCATCAACATATTTACATAGTAGGTGACATTTATTTCAAAATTGAAACTATATACCACGCAAGAGTTCAATTATGAAACACTATTTTAGAATTTAAAAATAGACACACGTTGAAATAAAATTCTCTTGTCTCAATGATATGCTGTTTAATTTACAGTTATGGCAAGTAAAGCATGTAGTTTTTACTGGATGGCTGACATATTTTTTAAAATTTTGGTCATTCATCTCTTTCGTTGTTAAAATTTATAACAGAAAATAAATCAATGACCTATCTCACAATTATTGTTCTGTTTTAACTTAAGATTTTTTTATCTTAATTTTATTTGCACATCAATTTTCAATGTCATATATTGGAACTAATACTCAATGTAAGGAGTTCGAATCCTGGACTGAGAGTAAAAGCTTGTTTTAGATTTAAATTATTTCTTATCCATCACCAGCTGTGATTTTGGTTAAAGTACTTTGTTACGATTTTTCCTGTCTCCTCAAAGGTGTAATGGGGTTACTTGAATTTAGACAGCGAAATGTCTTGTATGTATGTTGATGAGAGCGACTCACCAATTGATCTACCAAAGTATACCTCCAAGGAGACTGAGGTTGTGGTGTAATGAATTAGGACTTTTGGTGTAATAATTACTGGATGTGTCGTTGGATGTTGTAGACATTAATATTGGTATTGTTGTTTTTGTAGTTGTTTTTGTTGTTGTTGTTGTTGTTGTCGTCGTCGTCGTCGTCGTCGTCGTCGTCGTCGTCGTCGTCGTCATCATCATCATCATCATCATTGTTATAATCATTATTATTATTATTATTATTATTATTATTATTATTATTATTATTATTATTATTATTATTATTATTATTATTATTATTATTATTATTATTATTATTATTATTATTATTATTATTATTATTATTATTATTATTATTATTATTATTATTATTATTATTATCAATATCATTATATTATTATCATTATTATTATTATTATCAATATCATTATTATTATTATTATTATTATTATTATTATTATTATTATTATTATTATTATTATTATTATTATTACATGTTTAGTATTTTTTTTTCTTATCATCATCATCATCATCATCTTCATGTCTGTCACAAAAATCTAACTTAAGATATCGAAGTCTATATTCTTAGTGGCAAATACGTTTGCTGTCAGCAAATGTTAAATCTGGCCAATTATGTCGAAGTAGCGACAGTTTTAAATATTTCATTATTTGGCTACCTACATATTAAAAGTTACAGTATATGAAGTGGCTCACTAGTAATGGAAACATATGTTTTCAACAGGGACACCTAAGTTATTAAAAAAAGTCTGTTAAATTTCAGAAGCCCACCTACTTTAATATATTCCACAAATCAATCAAGATTAACTCGAGGTATGTTTTGTTGATTTTATGTTATCATGACTGGCCTGTAATACTGTTCTTTTTTCTGTGTCTTTGTCCCCAACAGATAAAGAACAAACGTGGGATGTCGTGTTTCCACGGAAGCGAATACAAGAGGATGGCGTTGCTTTTTGGATTGGGAACATTTCAAGAAAACTTGATTTCTTCACCGACTACTCTATCTTCATTCAGACAGACAAACCAATGTACAGGCCAGGAGAGATTGGTTGGTGATGATTAAGCTCAGGCACCTTATTTTCTTCATGGTTTAAATTTATGAAACACGGACATCGGTTTCTTCCCTTGTTAAAAAAATTCTTCCATTAGCTTTACTTGTGCAGAGAGAGAAATTAGCCTCTGCAAATATGCAATAAATTTACCCTTATTTGCTGCAGGTCAGACACATCTTTATATAATTAAATATACCAAGATACAGTACTTGGGACACTGCTTTCTGTAGCAATTGTGGACATTTTTTTCATACTTTTACATACGTACTTAATATTTTGCATCCTTTGCAGGAAGATTATCATCTTATTATATACTTTTCCACGATGCGGTTGATAACTTATCAGCTTTACACCCGAAATCAGTGAAATGCAAAATTAAAAATACTAATTTTTTGTATTTCAGCGCGCTACAGAATCGTTGCTGTCGATGAATATCAGATTCTGTCCAAGTACCCGATACATGTAGCAATAAAGGTTGGCTATAGCGTTTTAGTAGAAGATAAAGAACGATGAAGGTATCTTTATGGGCTACGTTGTATTATCTCATTTGGACAAATTATAAACAATGAATATGTTCCGATGTCCTTTTTTGTACATTTCACTTTGAAAATGTCATTGTCAAAGGTATCGCCCCAAGATAGGCTTGTCATTATATCTTTTTTCACTCAATAATCGCTTAGCTTTAGTTAAGGAACTAGTTGTCCACTGTGGGAAGTTTAGTTATCCACTGTGGTAACTTTAAAGAGACCTAAAGCACATCAAAAACTAGAGCTTACAACTTATTAATTTTGTCCACTGTATTAAGCCGAGCACTCATTTGACAGCTGATTAAGTTGAGGATGTATAAAAAAAGGCCCTCACACTTATCAAAAAATAAAAGAAGTAAAGCCCAGCCAAAATTAAATTGTGATAATATATATATATATATATATATATATATATATATATATATATATATATATATATATATATATTTCGAAGAAGGCCTAAATGATGATTCTAAATCGTTGAAAATTTCATTGGGCGATTTTAAGGAAATGGGCACGGATAAAATATTTGACCAAATTTATGATTATCTTTCCTTTGAACTGTATCAGACTACGAGCATGAGTTATGCAGCCACTACACGTTATACAACAGCCTCATCCAGCGTTGCTGTGCAGCGTTTTATAATAATTCACGGGTTATTGATCATGACTCTCAGAGTCGACATGACTTCTTACAAAAAGATTCCAAATCTCGGTCTTATCTTCTTTATCAAAAGGTCGAATTGACTGTTAACCACGTGACCAAAGGGTAACCATTTCCCCGCTCAAAGATTTCAAGGGAATGAATATCTCCAACATGAGATAATAGGCGATAGATTTCACTTAGAAAATGTCCCTCGCATCATTGGGATCTATCTCTCCAGATTTATCTTAATCTTTAATAACTTTCTTCAAGATCTCTAAATTAGAGAGCGTTTGACACCGACCAAGGTTAGTCGAATCTTGAGAACAAATGCTTTATTTTACATAATTCCGCTGACCAGAGAAAAGAGGTTTCAGTGTTCCACGTGTATTGATTCTGTGTGCTTCTCTAAAACATAGACACACCCAACCTCCCCCTAATAACCTGGTACTAATGCAGAGTTCTGGCACCAAACTGCTGTCAACTATTGTTGATTATTATTTTTGGGCTTCCTAAACTAGGCCTATCGGTATATAGTGTTCAGTGTTTACGCTAGAGATTTCTATAGCTGCCCCTACAGGTTGTCAGTTATATTAATTTGTCGCTTACTAATACTGACTGTAATAGTCATCCTATAGACTTAACTTCTCTCTCTCTCTCTCTCTCTCTCTCTCTCTCTCTATATATATATATATATATATATATATATATATAATGGTATTTCAACAATTGTTTTGTATTTCATTTTTTTTCCTTAAAATTACCAATCTATATCTTTTACTTATCCTGATTTGGTGATATAACTTGTTCGTTAATACCTTTTAATAACTTATACTACTCTGTTTGGCTTTATTTTTTTACTTTTTTGGTTCTATAACTAATAATTGGATATGAAATTATAGCTTTTCTAATTATTGCGTCCTTCTTTTTATGCTAATTTTCCGCATCGCTGCATGGGACTCTAATTATTATTGGTCTCCAGGCACTGAAGGTCTATTTTAAAACATTAAATCCATGTTTTTTGGCAGAGAAAATGTGTGGCATCTCTAATGGATTGTTTCATCATAAGATAATTATATTTATATCCGCAGTTAAGATCATTTTCGGTGAATCTATTAAAAATATTAAATTATTGACGATAGCAAAATAATTTAGCATCTGACTGAGATCATCAAAAGGGGCCTCTAATCATGTATTAAATAATCTTAGTCGTTTATGTAAATTTCATATACAACAAATGAGTTGGATGAATTTAAATACAGACATTTCGTTGTTAACAGAATACAATGTTCAAAATGTCTTTTCGAAACTTAAATTTGTTTAAACATTCTAGTTTTCAATTAATAAATTATAAGCTATATAAAAAAACAACAACTGAATAACACGTTTGTTAGCAGACTGAGCATGACTAAATTATTTTTCCCTCAAATGTGTTAGTGTTATCAAGAAGTTGTATCGAAAAATTATGTTGTCCACATTAATTTTGTTTAGTTTTAAGCTGAAGGGTATAGAAAAAAAAATTAAATACGAAAATCCAGTACTCGTATTATAACGCATTGGAGCTTACATCTATTTGGAAAATCCATCAAATACGATTGAGACTCAGCTCGAAATTTTTTTGTAAACTATATCCATATTTGCACTGCTTGACAATCTCTTACTACATTTAAGGGTACAGTTAATTTAGGCAGGTCATATCAATCAGTTTTTACATCAATTTTCAGGAACCAGGAAATATCATTTTTCAAAGGATGAAGTACACTGCAGAAATGTCGTTCTCAGGTTTAACATTTCAACTGCCACTGAGAGCCACTGAGGGCATTTGGTCTATTTCCGCAAACATTGGAGGCAAGGTGAGGTCAAGGCTGGTGATGGACATCGATGACAAAAGACATGTGGCGCAAATGAGGGAAAGGGGAGGGGGGAGGGGTCGAGGACAAAGAAAAAGAACAATAGAGAGAGTACGAGAGAGAAGAATATAAATAACCTACAATGACAATGGGAAAGAAAGATGGGCAGAGATTTAGATCGATAGATAAATAGATGAATAGATAGGTAGAGAGAGAGAGAGAGAGAGGGGGGGGGGGGGTGAGAGAGAAAGATAGATTGAAACTAAAACAAAAATATTGTAACACAAAATTAAGAGGAATAAGGGAAAAAAGAAAAAAAAAAAACACAAATAACGATCAGGTTAAAAATAACAATTACAGAAATAGATATGAGAACTTAAAGAATATATCTATAAAATCGTAATAAAAATATATCTTAATCTGTAAATGAAAAATTGCATGAAAATGAGTTTATATTTATTTCTCCTTAACTTCAAAGTAATAATATCCATGTATGTTCTTCCCTAGAGTGGAAAATCTAGTAAAGTAAAGACTGTCCAATTCGAGGTGAGAGAATATGGTGAGTTTTTTTTATTAACAGTGTGTGGGTGATATTGCAATACAATATTTTGAGTCTCTGGATCAAACTTTGAATGTCTTAGCAGTTATATAAAATAGACAACTCATTAAGAAATAAAATAAAGGGAAAACATGTTAGGTGAGCCAAAAATTATGCAATATAGTGGTGCAAAGCTGACATATCCGGTGACAAAACAGAGAAAATTAATGTTACACTGCTTTTGTTCCTATGACATGTAGAGCATAAATAGCTTTTTTTTTATTCAGGAAAGATTCCCATTTTGCATCAATTAAATGGTGTTAACTTAATATTTTCTCTTTCTATCTTCTTTTTTTGCTCTCTCACTTTCTCTTTTTGCTTATTTCTCTCTCTTCTTGCTTATTTTTCTCTGTCTCTCTGTCTCTCTGTCTCTCTGTCTCTCTGTCTCTCTCTCTCTCTCTCTCTCTCTCTCTCTCTCTCTCTCTCTCTCTCTCTCTCTCTCTCTCTCTCTCTCTCTCTTAACAATCTGTCTCAATATCCTTCTTCCTTAATCTCCGTTACTTTTCTTTCCGCTTTGAATTCATCCTGGAAAAATTCATCTAATTTCTTTAAAGGTTTTTTTCCTCAGTTTTACCTCGTTTTTCTGCCGAGCTTAAGATCAGCACCGATGTAATTACTCCACAAACAAACTGGGTCACTTTCTCCATCTCTGGGAGGTGAGTGTTGTCTAATGGTCTGATTTATTTATTTTGCTGTAGATGAAGTGGCATCTTATTAGATTCTTGATTTATCATACTTTTATTTTGTTCAATTTTTAGATTGCGTCACACCCGTTTTCTTTACTCTTGCCAGATATGTGTTCAATCGACCGCTACAGGGTAAGGTGGAGATGCAGCTCGGAGTGTGGGACCCTGATTCTGGTGTGCATTTCTTGCCACATTCGTACAAAGCAGAGGTCAGTCTCTTGGATTTATCAGAGAACACATTTCTGTTATATTTTACCAGAATGTAAAAACAGGTAACTAATACTTCGCTTCCCCCCCCCCCCCCCAAACAGCTAAAAAGTGGAAAAACCCGCGCTAAATTCCGACTGATCAGGGTTTTCCCCAGCGACCAAGAATTTCCAAAAGATAAACGCCTATACGTCTCTGTCAATGTCACAGAAGACGGTACTGGAGAAAATGTTACTATAGTGGACACATCCGTCTTCCTCTCCCACACGTCTTATATGATTGACTTCGATGCAGCTGACAAGCACTTCAAGCCGGGCTTTTCTTACACATTAAAGGTCGGTAGGCAGTGCGTCGTGTCTATTTCTCTTTTAAAGGATTAGGACCAGTAGGTCTCTATCTTGACCCTATTCTTACAGAAAAATGAATAATTTGAGTAGTCCTGTCTTTTGCGTCTTTAGATAATAAATTATTTTGATCATGAATGGCGGGTCAATTCTTAAAAGTGATCGTACCAAAGAAGGCTGCTGGGTCAGTTTTATCTTGCACTTTATTGATGTCTGATGAGAAGATAAAACTAGTGTCAGGATAAAAATAACCAGATATGTTTTTACACAACTTGCAAAGCAATGATACAACTTGCCACTGTTGAGTATCAAGCTTTCATTTTGATTAAATCTTTTAGACAAAAGATCAATGCTTACTTAAGAATCTTAGATGTAAAAAAAAAAAATCGGCGTGTTAAAAGGTTCTTCCTTCTGCTGTGCTCAGTAAAGTGTTCCGTTTCAATTCGCATATCAATATTTTTTCTATAAAAAAAAATATTTCTAAGTATTTTCTAAAAAGTGAACTTGGTAGGGTTTTCATTCCGAATTTGATTTAAAAGAGCTTGCAGGGTTATTTAAAAATGCAATTCTCCACACTTTTACAATGGAAAAAATTTTGTTAGATAGCATAAAGCAGTAATTATATGTGAGTTGGCCTGAGTTTTCAGACTCATGTCCGAAAACAATTTTCGATCTTTAGGCTTCAAACGGAAAAATTGAGGTTGTCTTTTTTAGCATCTTATTAACAATCATCCATTTTCTATCATGTTAAAATTTTTACAAAGACCAAAACTAACTTCAAATAATATTTATTTTTGTTTGTGTCGATATACCTGCAACTTTGCATAGCAACTTTCCCTAACTTTTAACCTTTTCTTTCAGTTTCTCGTTCCCCAACCTTGTCTTAGATTTCGATTTATATCGTAGCCAAAATATTCAGATATTTCAAAGTTTAAGCTGTTGTACAGGAAACTAATTGAGTTTTCAGAAAATGTGAAAATCACAATTTGACCAAAGTAGTCATTGAGCCTGAAAATTGAGGGCCACCTCATATATAACGAACTAAGACGACTTTAGACATTTAGATCAATTTAAAAAAGAACAACTACTGTAATTTGTACGGCTTTACAACTCATCTTTCTTCAACACCTTTAGAATAAAAAGACGTTCATCTTACATCACAGTAAATACCGCAATCGAGAATGAACTCTACAGTCTTTCTGGTTTATATTGCTCTGTTTTCGTCGTTAGTTGTAAAATTTGTTTAAAAAAGATTACACTCTTTTGTCTAGTTTTTGCCACATTCAAAATAAATAATAAATTGTCTACTTCATACTCAAAAGGATAAAAAGATATTTTTTGTTCATTACCGTTATTTTTTTTCTGCCAAAAGGGGCAAATAAGATCAGTAAGTGGTCTTCCTAGATCTATATCTAAAAGGGATCTGAACGTTGAAATTTACTTGGAGGATAAAAACGGCCACGAAATAAAAAGTAAGTTTTGTAAGAAATATTATAAGTCGGTCTTTGGGTCTGTATTACTTTTTAACTATGATTTGATATTGTTCATCGAAATTATTTTAAATTTTCTTTCCGCTCATAAAGCTATGATAGTCCTAATTTAAAATTCTGATAAGCTGATGGTTTCCCTTATTCTTCAATTGGTTTCGAGTTTTTTGGTTTTCTTCCTGGTATGAAATTCTGTAAGTACAGAAAATAAGATAACAAATAAAAGAAACCTTTTATAAAAGCAATGCAATCTAAAGTTGATGGCTGTTATTCTGGTGCAGGTTCTTTAAAATTTCAAAATCCACGTTAAAAAAGCTTTGCATGTTTTTTTAGCCATCAGATTGTACAAAAATACAAACGAAGAAGGGAGATTTCTTGAAACCTTTGATGTCTCTTTTGACACGGACAAGATGGAAATTTGGGTGAGTTAAAAATATACTTCTTGCAAAAATGATAATTTGTAGAAAAAGATGTAAAGACATATCAAGCAAGAAAGGGACAGACAGACAGATAAACAGAAAGAAGGAGAGAGAAAAAAGAGATAAAGTTAAGTGGGACTCAATGAATAATGTGAATAATAATCTTTAGCTACAAAGGGTTATTAATTTATGTCATTGTGATACTTATGGTCAGCGTTTCTTCCTTAGTTTTTCACATTGGACAATTTCTCATGGTTTTACGTAACCTATCCAAATGCAGAAAGATAATAGAATCCAGATACCAAAGAGTCTCTTCTCTATCCTATGATTGGCACATCCTGCAACTTGTGTTAGTTTATTAGGGATACTATAAGACACCTTATGGCTTCCTTGCCTCAGAGGGAGGGTGTGTGTGTGAGTTGGGGATAGCTTTCGGTTCATGACTCTCATCCACGCCTCTTTTTCTTCGTCTGTTCAGGTTGGTCTCTTAGACTGGGATCGGCATGCATTCATCAGCAACATGTACTACCCGACAAAGCTCAAGACCCTCACGAACCAATACGTTCACGTTTCCTTGGATGATGATCCCTTTAACGTAAGAAATGAAAAGATGTGTTATATCAATTACAAGCATGATTAACCAGTTCAAATGAACAAGTTAGGATACGCTGAGGAAGAGCAAAGTTAAGACGTCATACCGCTCAAAGTTAAGTTCAAATGGCGTGACTACCAACGCATTCTATCGAGCAATCTATCCACATCGAAATCTATAATTTAGAATCTAGATCTCGACCTAACTGATCTTAGATCTATTATCAGCACTACGAGTTTGTGTTGGACGAAATTTTCCAAGCATGAGTTAAGGTAAATCTAGATCTAGATCTCAAACATTCTCACCGACTACATTGACCCACTTATCAGCACTTTATTAGTATTAAGGCTTTCCAGGATGCCCCGAAAACGTCGTGGCGGATCAATTGGACGCTCGACTCCACAACAGATGCAGAGCGAGTGTGTAGACAACGTACAGCAGAAGAGCAATGTGGGGCAGAAGCAGACCAAACGCCAGTTCCTAGGCAAGAACGTCTTTCACCATCCCTTCCGATTTTACAGTCACCAAATCTGCAGCCACACCCAAACCCACAAATGAAAGAACGGCCACCAAACCAACAAATCGAAGAACGCCTTCAACCATTCCCACAACCACCACCACCAGCGTTATCCTGCTCCCACTCAAACTTTAAGAACACATGCTCTGTTGGCGAAATGACTTTCATCTGTAATATATGTCAGGCTGCAAAGTTCCAATCGAAGGCTATTTGTTGTGGAAATGGCAAGTACAGTCTAGACCTTTATCCAAATTTACCTGCACCTCTTAAAGAACTGTTTAATGGTGATTCTGCAGACTCTGACCATTTCCTAAAAAACATTCGACGTTACAACTCATGCATTTCAAATGACATCATTTGGCTGTAAGGAGGTTCAAACCCATGGGTGGGATCCCAACTTTAAAATTCAATGTCAAGTCTGCCATCTTATTGGTTCATTGCTTCCCAATGATAGTGAAACTTCAAAATTTCTACAAATCTTCTTCCTTGATGACAGTGATCAAGTTAAGTCAAGAATGACAATCTCAAACAACTTTGAGCTTAAGCCAACTCTCATGCATATGTTACAAGAAACACTCTATAACTACAACAAATACATAAGGGAGTTAAAGTCGGCCTACCAATTTGCCAAACAGCAAAACCTTCAAAACTGAGAATAACAATCCTTAAAAATATGAGACCCCAAGGTGAACATGAGAGGCGATACAATGCACCAACATGATTCTGATGCCGAAAGAACCAGTTGGACATCGTGATATTGTCATATGTTCAAAAACTAATGAAGTGAGACGTATTTTTGAGTTGCACCCAGCTTATGACCCTCTTCAGTATCCCTTGCTGTTCCCTACTAGGATCAGCGGGTGGAACCTTGATCTAAAGGTCCAGAATAAAGTTTTACAGTTACAATTTTACCGGTTTCACCTTTGCGTAAGAGATGGTAATTATCTGCTGACAGCCAGACGTCTTCTTCAACAGTTTATTGTGGACGTATATGCTAAAATTGAATGCGAGCGTCTGCAGTTTCTTACGCGTGAATTAAGTACTCTAAGAGCAGACAATTACAGAGATTTACGAGACGCTCTTTATTCTACAGATGGAGACCCAAGAAACGTCGGTCAGAGAGTCATCTTGCCAGCGACATTTACGGGAGGACCAATGTATATGTTTGAGAGATGAACCTCTTATGGGAAAAGAATCGTACTATTTTTTTTTTTACACTGAAGGATACTTAAACAAAAATATTTGACGAGCCTTATGCGAAGAACCCGCCGGATATAGATGTATATTAACTCAAAATAGAAAAAGGCATAAGCTGGACTAAAATTTTAAATTAAATTATATTGGGCTTACTTTATAGTTTCCCTTTCAAAGAGACTGTTCTATTGTATTTAACCTGTTCATATAAACGGGTACCCCAGCTTGTAATTTATATATATAACCTTAAAACATTGGAATTCTTCTCACGTAATCATGACGTCATTTTTAAATGAACTTTTATGAAACAAAGATCTCAAGCAAGAAAGTAAACTAAATCTGGGTGCAATCCTTTAAGCATCCCTAGTTTTAGTTTATCTCTCCACAGAAAATGTGGTGCTCACCTGACACAGCAGATACTACCATATTGAAGAAAAGTGAACCACAACAACTACGAAAAAATTTAATATCTTTCTAGAGCTATACCACTTCATGAAAAAAATACAACAATAACTCTCAAAGCCATACAACTACACAAAGAAAACAAAAATGGTAAAAGAAAACAAACAGACCAAAAACCAAAAACAAACAAACAAACAAACAAAAAAAAACCAAATTCAGACTTATCTCCAGAGCCACAGAACTAAATGAAAATAAAAAAAAATTTTCAATAATAAATACATGAAAAATAATTATAAGAACCATGAAACATTGGAATTTTTCTTATTTTTTTATTGAAGATCTTCTTTAAATGAAGTAAAGATCTCAAGCGAAAAAAAAGTAAACTAAATCTGGACGCAATTGTTTAAGCAGTCCTGGTTTTATTTTTTATCTTCACTGAGACCGTATGGTGCTGAACTGACACACAGCAGGTGCAGCGTAATGTGTTCCAAACTACCTTGATGAAGAAAAGTGAATCACAACCACAACAATAACAGTTAGATCTCCTCCGGAGCCATACCACCACATGTAAAAAATACAAAAACTCTTAAAGCCATACAACTGCATAAAGAAAAAAATGGAAAAAGAAAAGAAAAAAAAATATAACTTTACAACAAATACAGACTTATTTCCAGAGAGCCACATAATCACATAAAGAAAATAAAAAAAAATGTTTTTCAATAATGTAAAAGAATTGTAAGAACCCTGAAACATTGAAATTCTTCTCATGTTGTAATGAATACTTTCTTTACATGAAGTAAAGATCTCAAGCAAAAAAGTAAACTAAATTTGGATACTATTGTTTAAACAGCCCTGGTTTGAGTTACATCCCCACTGAGACCGTATGTGGTGCTGATTAGACCCACTACAGATAAAGAGAAATGTAGTATTTTTGTAGTAAAGCTTTGAAAACTTTCTGTTTCATAGGCAAGCCATTCCGAGAAAAGACTCAAAAGAGTTTCATGCTTTTACTGTTTTCCAATTATAGAACTTTGAAACATTGAAATTCTTCTCACGTTGTCAAGAACACATTCTTTAAATGAAACAAGGTCTCAAGCACAAACGTGAACTAAGTCTGAGTTCAATCGTTTAAGCAGCCCTAGTTTTAGTTAACCTCTCCACCAGAACTAGAGTATGTGGTGCTGATGTGACCACACAATAGATACCAAACAAATCTGGAGAAAAAAAATGGTCTCCAATACAGAAAAAAAAGGTGATGCTTACTTTTCATATACAAACTTATCTCCAGAGCCACAGAACTACATAAAGAAAATCAATAAAAGTTTTGAAAATTGAAGAACCCTGAAACATTGGAACTCTTCCCATATTCTAATGAGGACTTCTGAAAATGAAGTAAAGATCTAAAACCAAAAAAGTAAACTAAATCTGATTTGCAATTGTTTAAGCAGCCCTCATTATAGTTTATCTCTCCACTGAGACTGTATGCTCTTCCTGCATCATCATCAAAACTGTTAAGATCTAAAGTGTCATTTCCTCCATTATCACCTCTGATACTCTTAGATTTATGATCAGATCTTTTCTTCGGGCTTGTGGTGTAAAAGCCCCCAGGTCAGATCCTTTTTTCCTCTTCGGATAGATGATCCTGTCTTGATTTTTTAAAACTTTTACACAAAGGAAAATCGCAACAGATTTTCATAAATTTGTCAAAAAGAATAATAAAAACTAAATTGCATTCCAAAATTATTCAAAATGTTTCACGAAAGAAAAAAAAAAAAAAAAACCAAACACATAATATGGTGAACAACTGGTACAGTTTTCACATTATAATTATAGAATTTTGAAACATGGAATTATTCTCACGATGAGCCACTCATAGTACGGTGTGAAAAATGTAATTAGAATTCAATATGTAGATCTTTCTAGATAAAGTTTGCATTGAAACAAAAACAACTGATGAAATCTTGCAATCAATATTAAATCTCAGAGCTTTGAAAACATTCTGTTTTACAGGCAAGCCATTGACAAAAAAAAAGAGCGCGGAAGTAACAAATGGTATTGAGAAAGCTTTTGTCAATTCTATAGAAGAAATATGTCACAAAAAGTATTAAAAATAAAGGTTTCAAAAAATATTATCTGGATCTACATAAAGTTTGTCGGAATAATAAAATGTGTGTAGATTTCCAAACAATATTGAAAATCAACTGTGTTATCAAAAATCCTGTCTGGATTTTTAAAAATTTTTATGTGATGGAAAATCAAAAAAGATTTTCATAACATTTGTAGAAAGGAGTAATAAAGCTTATTGCGTCCAAAATATTACAAAATGTTTCCAGAAAGAAAAGAAAAACTTTCATAATGAAGTAGTTCTAGTAACCGCAATCAAAATTTTACTTTTCCAATTCGATTCGAGACTATTAAGATTCCATTTCTAGATTTAGATTCTAACTACCGTTCATTGATTGAAAAGTCCTCAAGATTACCCTGATTTTGATTCTATGTTTAAATCTAGATTTTAGACTTTATTTTTTACTTATATTCTAGACTGGTTGATCTAGATCTAGATTTTGACTACGCTGTTTTTTTTAAAGTCCTCAGATTAAGGCGATTTAGATCTAAATTCTATCTCTAAATCCAGATCCCAGATTCCTCTACTTTATCCTATTACACTCAGCTTACTTTCTTTCCTTTTCTGATTGATCGAGTGTAATTCATATCTAGGGAAATTCAATGTATAGATCTTTCTACATAAAGATGGCATTTGAACAAAAACAATTGATAAAATCTTGTAATCAATATTAACTAATCTTAGAGCTTTTAAAATTTTTTGATCCATCTACATTAGGCAAGCCATTGAGAGAAAAGGTCAAATGGATTGCCATTACCGAAAGTAATCACATAATATCATGCTTTTGCCTCAACCTTTTTGGTACCTGCAAGAGGCCAAATTACGTTTAAATTTAGTTTTCTTTTACTTTTCCACTCCTTTGAAAATAAAAAAAAATGTTTTACAATATATTTATGTTTAGAAAATAATGAGAGATTGTTTTAAAGGAGTTATCTAAATAAAAAATTCGGGAACACTGAAAACATTGTTTAATTTGGTTCTCTATAGCAAATTTGGCAATGAAATTTGAGGAAATAATTACAATAAAAAATAATGAACTTTCAAAGGCATTTTTAGCGTAAATCCTAAATTTAAAAAAAAAATTTTTCACCGCGACATACACTGAACTTGGCACATCATAAATCAGTTAACTCCATCACTGTACGTTGAGTGTTTTAGGAAGAGATAGGGAAAAAAGAAATCAAAGTTGTCTTTTATAATTATTATAGATTCTTTTGTTTTCCGTCCAGCGGCTATCCTTCGCACTGGTATCGGTTGCATTGAAAGATTAGAGCCGTGTCTTTATATCAGTGTGGGATTTACGCAAAACTCTTTGTGTGTTTAGTTCTACTTTAAAATTGAATTGAACTGACTGATTTCCGGTATGCAATACTGATTGATTGATTGATTTATCGATCAGTTACTTGTTCAGTTCATCAATTCATTGTTGAGATAATTTAACTTCAATTATCGATGCCTTCCTCTTTCTAACAGACTAAATACTACAAATTGCGTGCGTTGACTGTTATACGAAGTCACTACCTTGCTATTCTTAATATTCAAAACGCAGTTTTCGTATATTTTTCAGTATCAAACAAGAGCACGAATCAATCACGTAATAAATCTCATATTCTGGGGACCGTTATAAAGCCTTTGGTCTCAGTACAAACAAATATTGATGGAGTACTGAAATTTTGCCACCTTTTAGATCATTTTTATTCAAGATAAGATGTAAATTTTTGGGAAAGTCCCACGCCAATCAGGCATTTGTAACAGATTCATGATGGGGGTGATCTGTTAGGCTCTGTTTGCCTAGGGGTATGAAAATATATACAGCCAATCACACGACTCGTTCGTAGAAAATAAGTCCGAAGTCCGCAAGTAAAAATTGCAAACTGTTTAATCCAACACAAGAGCTTGACTGTACAATCACTGTAGGTTGACTCAATAATCACTCACTGTAGGTAGACTTAACAATCACTCACTGTAGACTTGATGTTGACTAACTAAACATAATTTCGACTCTTATGTGTACAAAATCTCGTCGAATCATCCAGAAAAGGAATTATATAAATCGTAAGAGAATATTCTTGGTACACGTCATTAGCAATTAGCAACAAATCAAAAAAAAAGGTAAACAAGGGGTGACGAGATCATTACTATGCTAGAACTAAGTCGGAGATTCCAGAAGAATCTGGCCATACAAGTGCGGGCTGTGTTCAATAAACGAGACTAAGTACTCAGGCTTGAAATACAAACATTATGCAACTTTATATAATGTACATAGATCTAGTCGATCCACTACCCAAAAGTTACTCACCAAAAAAGGGTGAGGAAATGAATAGATCAACTTATAGTACAGCATTTGTTAGCCCATTTAATGAAATCAAAGTAAAAAAGTCGTTTGTTATTCTTTGCAAAAACTGCGTCATCGAGCCTGTTGAATATCGCTCGGTTTTCAGGTTTTTACACTTGCAAGAAAAATTTCCTTCTAACATTTTTCAAGAAATGGTCCAAACTTATTGTCACAAAGTCTTCCATATAATATCATGTCTAAAAAGAGACAGGCACACCAATGAATAATTACGGGACTTAAAAAAGAAACAACACAAGTATAGATTTATCATAACACACTCTGATGAAGCCACAATAAAGGCGAAACGTTTTTATGTTAAATCTATACTTGTGTTGTTTCTTTTTTTTTAGTCCTGTAATTATAAAGTGGTGTGCCTGTCTCTTTTTAGACCTTGTTTCACACTATTTACAGATACACACGCGTCCTTTTTGGATCCTTTATAATTACCAAGTTGTCCTCCAAGTATGGTATTTTTGCATTTCAATTTGGATTTATATAATACTATGACACTCTGGGTAAGAAAATTCACATCTGGATTAGCGTTAGATAAAGATCGTGATTGTGATAACTGAAGATAATTTTACCATACTGAAGATTTCGGGTCAACGAAATTGATGTATTACTATCGAACAGCTCTCAACGGAAACCACAACCAGTGTATGGTAAATCGAGCTGATTGTCCATGACTATCTCAACATCAGTAAGCGTAATGGGTCCCTCGCCTTTTAATCAGTGACCAAAAGAAGCAGAGGGTTGAGTCCTGCAAAACGTTCCTTCTAATGTAACGCAATGGTACATATTTCTTTAAAAACATGCTGATTAAGGATGAAACATGGATTTATCATTTTCATCCAAAGCACAATTAATGTTCTTCATGTAATGGAAAAAAAAAAGCACCGTCTCCTTCAACAAAGAAGACAAAAAATTATAACCATCAAGTTGAAAGGTCAATTTGTCATGTGTATTGTTAAGGTATAATTATGACTGAATACCTAGATATAATACAACCGTCACAAGACTCTATTACTAAGTATTGCTGATAAATTGGAGCCCTAAATATAAGAAAAAACAAAGTCGCGGGACACCTCAGTAACGGGATACTCCTACTGCATGACATTGGTCCTTCTCATTGAGCACAACAAGAATTTCAGACAGCATTGAAACCCTGTCTCACCAACCTTATGAACTTTTTTCTGTGCCCTCATCTAAAAATCACTACAATGACGTGTTTCCATGACAACGAGGACGCCACTGGAGTTGTCTAAGACTGTTTGGGGCTCATTCTAGGCTCCTTAACTCTCAAGAACTTTCGAAGATCAAAGAAAGGTGGAAGAAAGTTTTGACTTGCGCGGTGACTATGTAGAGAAATAAAAGTATATGTGCCAAATTACAAAGCCCTTTTTAATTTTTAAAAAGATGATCAAACCTTCCCCCCTCTTTTTTATATGAGGGTAGATGCTTTGCCATTCCACGTTTTTTCATTGATCTATGAGAGTTAGACCCATCCGATACAGTTTCTTAGGTTTAACTTGTTCATTGATCTATGAGAGTTAGACCCATCCGATACAGTTTCTTAGGTTTAACTTGTTCATTGATCTATGAGAGTTAGACCCATCCGATACAGTTTCTTAGGTTTAACTTGTTCATTGATCTATGAGAGTTAGACCCATCCGATACAGTTTCTTAGGTTTAACTTGTTCATTGATCTATGAGAGTTAGACCCATCCGATACAGTTTCTTAGGTTTAACTTGTTCATTGATCTCTGAGAGTGAGACCCATCCGATACAGTTTCTTAGGTTTAACTTGTTCATTGATCTATGAGAGTTAGACCCATCCGATACAGTTTCTTACGTTTAACTTGTTCATTGATCTATGAGAGTTAGACCCATCCGATACAGTTTCTTAGGTTTAACTTGTTCATTGATCTATGAGAGTTAGACCCATCCGATACAGTTTCTTAGGTTTAACTTGTTCATTGATCTATGAGAGTTAGACCCATCCGATACAGTTTCTTAGGTTTAACTTGTTCATTGATCTATGAGAGTGAGACCCATCCGATACAGTTTCTTAGGTTTAACTTGTTCATTGATCTATGAGAGTTAGACCCATCCGATACAGTTTCTTAGGTTTAACTTGTTCATTGATCTCTGAGAGTGAGACCCATCCGATACAGTTTCTTAGGTTTAACTTGTTCATTGATCTATGAGAGTTAGACCCATCCGATACAGTTTCTTAGGTTTAACTTGTTCATTGATCTATGAGAGTGAGACCCATCCGATACAGTTTCTTAGGTTTAACTTGTTCATTGATCTATGAGAGTTAGACCCATCCGATACAGTTTCTTAGGTTTAACTTGTTCATTGATCTATGAGAGTTAGACCATCCGATACAGTTTCTTAGGTTTAACTTGTTCATTGATCTATGAGAGTGAGACCCATCCGATACAGTTTCTTAGGTTTAACTTGTTCATTGATCTATGAGAGTGAGACCCATCCGATACAGTTTCTTAGGTTTAACTTGTTCATTGATCTATGAGAGTTAGACCATCCGATACAGTTTCATAGGTATAAATTGTTCATTGATCTATGAGAGTTAGACCCATCCGATACAGTTTCTTAGGTTTAACTTGTTCATTGATCTATGAGAGTGAGACCCATCCGATACAGTTTCTTAGGTTTAACTTGTTCATTGATCTATGAGAGTTAGACCCATCCGATACAGTTTCTTAGGTTTAACTTGTTCATTGATCTCTGAGAGTGAGACCCATCCGATACAGTTTCTTAGGTTTAACTTGTTCATTGATCTATGAGAGTTAGACCCATCCGATACAGTTTCTTAGGTTTAACTTGTTCATTGATCTATGAGAGTGAGACCCATCCGATACAGTTTCTTAGGTTTAACTTGTTCATTGATCTATGAGAGTTAGACCATCCGATACAGTTTCTTAGGTTTAACTTGTTCATTGATCTATGAGAGTTAGACCATCCGATACAGTTTCTTAGGTTTAACTTGTTCATTGATCTATGAGAGTGAGACCCATCCGATACAGTTTCTTAGGTTTAACTTGTTCATTGATCTATGAGAGTGAGACCCATCCGATACAGTTTCTTAGGTTTAACTTGTTCATTGATCTATGAGAGTTAGACCATCCGATACAGTTTCTTAGGTTTAACTTGTTCATTGATCTATGAGAGTTAGACCCATCCGATACAGTTTCTTAGGTTTAACTTGTTCATTGATCTATGAGAGTTAGACCATCCGATACAGTTTCTTACGTTTAACTTGTTCATTGATCTATGAGAGTTACACCCATCCGATACAGTTTCTTAGGTTTAACTTGTTCATTGATCTATGAGAGTGAGACCCATCTGATACAGTTTCTTAGGTTTAACTTGTTCATTGATCTATGAGAGTTAGACCATCCGATACAGTTTCTTAGGTTTAACTTGTTCATTGATCTATGAGAGTTAGACCCATCCGATACAGTTTCTTAGGTTTAACTTGTTCATTGATGTATGAGAGTTAGACCCATCCGATACAGTTTCTTAGGTTTAACTTGTTCATTGATCTCTGAGAGTGAGACCCATCCGATACAGTTTCTTAGGTTTAACTTGTTCATTGATCTATGAGAGTTAGACCCATCCGATACAGTTTCTTAGGTTTAACTTGTTCATTGATCTATGAGAGTGAGACCCATCCGATACAGTTTCTTAGGTTTAACTTGTTCATTGATCTATGAGAGTTAGACCATCCGATACAGTTTCTTAGGTTTAACTTGTTCATTGATCTATGAGAGTTAGACCCATCCGATACAGTTTCTTAGGTTTAACTTGTTCATTGATCTATGAGAGTGAGACCCATCCGATACAGTTTCTTAGGTTTAACTTGTTCATTGATCTATGAGAGTTAGACCATCCGATACAGTTTCTTAGGTTTAACTTGTTCATTGATCTATGAGAGTGAGACCCATCCGATACAGTTTCTTAGGTTTAACTTGTTCATTGATCTATGAGAGTTAGACCATCCGATACAGTTTCTTAGGTTTAACTTGTTCATTGATCTATGAGAGTTAGACCATCCGATACAGTTTCTTAGGTTTAACTTGTTCATTGATCTATGAGAGTTAGACCTATCTGATACAGTTTCTTAGGTTTAACTTATGAGAAGAAAAGGATCTTATTTAACGAGTATTTAATTTTACTGATTTGTTCTGAAAAAAAAATGATCTTTGTAGTTTCTTATTCCATCTGTATATTTTCATATCTTTTTCCGTACCTCTCTCTCTCTATCTGTCTCTGTCTCTGTCTGTCTGTCTGTCTGCCTCTCTCTCTCTCTCTCTCTCTCTCTCTCTCTCTCTCTCTCTCTCTCTCTCTCTCTCTCTCTCTCTCTCTCTCTCTCTCTCTCTCTCTCTCTTTTCTTATCTTCTCAATTTTTTATTCACTAAAATAAATGCCCTTTCACTTACTCAAAATTTAGTTAGCAGTAGTACGAATCATTGATCTGATTTTCACACCAATTTTTCTTTAGCGCCTATCAGTTGGACAATATCAGGTCATGTTCTCACCTGCTCCTCGATCTGAATTTCGTCGCACATACATTACAGTACAGGTAAGCTGTGAGAAATACACATTTTTTTCTTTGCAAGAGAACTGACTTATAGTTTCGTAAGTAACCACTTCTGGTTTAAGAATCTGTGTCGATTCATGCTTAAAGTGTATTATAGTTTTTTCTTTAATATTCTTAGAGCCAAGATTAGCCATTAAAAATAAGGTTTATTTAAGTTAAAACTCACAGTGAGTGCACCTTACTATGTTTTAAATCATATCTTTAATGGGAATGGAAGTTTCAGGTTCATTCCATTTTCACTCCGCATTATCTAGATATCAGTGTGAGGTGGAACAGTGAATGAAAAATTTAAATAAAAACTTGTTCAAGAGAAGAAAGATTTTGATTATTAACAGAAAAAAATAACATTACAATCGTGGTATCTTTGTTTATACAATATGAACAACTAACTTAAGAACTACAAGAACCAGTCGGACGGGTAAGGACTGGGGTCTCACATAGTCCTTGCATATCACAGTGCCTCAACTATTTTAAGCATTTATATGCGACCTAACTTTTTTTTTTATTAAAAGAAATAGATCACCTTTGAATAAAAGCTCTTTATAATATTGCTGAGCCGTTGAAAGAAGAATACGCAACGCTTTATAACCCTGGCACACAGTACAGGATAAAATATCCTGATGGAATGTGTGGTGGAGGGGGCCCACATCAAGCTTAAGAACCGGGGGGGGGGGGAGGGGGGGTTGCTCGCTAGCAATCTCTTTAGACACAGTTGATTTTTTCCCATGAGTGAATTACAACGTTAGACAAAACTCTGAATACCTTCCTCCGTTAACCCGCCAAGATATCATACAATCACCCTTCATTTCGCTTGAGAAAAATAAACCAGCTGCGTTTTAAAACCGTGGGTCTTGCCTTTCCAGGATTTGATCATGTTTTTGCGATTGTGTCAGTTCATATAAGCTGAACCAATCCAGGTGAAAGATGCGATATCGTTTTTTACAAGTTAAGATTGTGATAATGCAGCTGAGAGGGTTAAAATCACACACTGATCATGATCGAGCACCCTTCATACAGGTGAGTGACGATGAAAGAATTCAGGAAATGCTTTCTCAAGAGAAAAAGCAATGAAAGTGAAACTGTATAAGAAGGAATTATAAGTTAGACATTCCATGACGCTCCGAAAAGGAAAAAAAAATGTGTTTTTTTTTTATATAATTGATCTATTTGTTTTCAACAATTCTTTCTTCTGCTTATTTCAGATTCTGAGTAAAGGTCAAGTCCTTCGGACGACTTCGTTTCCAAGGTACCCTAGAGGCAGTTACTATGGGTATTTGCCGAAATCTTTAGTACCCTTGAGTCAGGGTGTGACTGTCCTTGCCTACCACTACGCTACTCTTGGAAATAAATCCGAATTTATAGTTGATTCTCTACATGTCCAACCTACGACGGAGTGTGACGAAGAGGTAAAAGAGATAGAGGGAGATGATCTGGTAAAATATAAAATGTGTCATTACGAGAGTAGCCGGGCTTGGCCTGTTAAAGTAACTCACGTTATGATCATTGGGCAAAAAAAAAGGATAATTTTTGATGAGCTCTTCTTCTCTTAAGAAATAAAAATTAATAAAGAAACAATTCAATTGAACATGTCTCTCTGTAGGTATGTTTTCTCCCCTTGTTTTTTGCCTTTTATCTAGTGACTCCAGTCTTTTTTTATGCCAACCTTTATCTCGTGTCGTTGAGTTATTTAAACAAAAATTCACAAATGTTGGGTTTAAAAAAAAAATAAGGAATGTAGAAGGGAGCGTAGTGATATATTGGTATAAACTATGTTCTCTTTAACTGGCAAAGCGATGGGTGCCGAAGCATCTATAAATCGATGGTTCTAATCCCACCAATTCAAACATTTTCGGCCACTTTCACTTAAAGCCTTACCCGAACCACTGCTGAGCACAACCTATAATTCTAGCTCTTATAATTCTTACTAGTAATTAGTCGAAGGTCTTTGCCGAATTTTATGACGTAAAACGCGTCAAAATGTGTGGAAAAGAAAAAAAAAAAAGATGGAATTGCGTACCCTCTGTTATTAATATTATTCTTTTCCCTTTTTGGAAATAATTGTTCGTTTTCCTAATAGCATGCCTATTGTATACACATAAAAATTTCCAATGAATTAAGCGTTATAAATTTTGAAAATTGAAAATAACCGCTTCTTATACATAACATATATATGTCAAAACCTTTTATTTCCCGGCCAGATAAAATTGAAAGTAAATTGTAGAGATGTATGGAATAAGATGACTTTCGAACCCAAGCATCAGTTAAACCTGTATTTGAAAGGCAAGCCGTACTCTATAGTAAGATTGTTGGCTGTGGATGAGGCCGCATTGCTCCTCAACGACAAACAGGACCTCACCAGAAAGTCGGTAGGTTTGAGCAGTAAAGCCTTAGATTAGATATGAACAACTTCAGGTCCAGAATGATACGTGACACTTAGACTTTTAAATCTAGTTTGATTTCCACCTCAAGCTTTGGTGCTGGACATACTTAATATTGACATCCCCGGGAAGAATGAATGTTTCATTTTCAAACATAGTGATGAAACTTATTGAATATTTTGTTGGATTTTTAGCCCAGTTTGGTTAATGCAATGAAAACAGTGTGAAAGTAATGAATTTGAAGAAATGATTTGAACCATCAATAATGCTTTCAGAGTTATGAGAACGTATAAAATCATAATATTATGGCAAAAATATAAAGAGGTAAATAATAACAACAACAACAGGCTTTCCGATTTTTCACGAACTTTCAAGTCTCAATTTCCATCACCTCGAAATGAAACTTTCTTCTAAAAATCATTCTCTCTGTTCCATCATTTTAATGTACCACATCTATTTCCTTCCTATTGTTCAGTTTGTGCAAGAGGTGAAGCCACATGGTCAGGGCAAATGGGAAGGCGATGGTGACTATTTTGGTACAAAGTCCAAGGTGAAAATAACAATTATTATGCACTTAGTTTTTGTAGATATAATCATGCTTCATAATTTTACATTATACTCGTTTTATCACCATTTTTTTTTCAAAAAGGAATGTTGTGATGTATTGATAAGCAAGAAATCAAATTGTAAATAGTAAAAAGAATTTTTTTTTTAGAAAGTGATAGAAGGAGAGATTAGAAGAAGAATTTAAGAGAATCAGAAACGTTGAACACAAAAAAAAAAAAACAAGTCAAAGAAAAAGTGACAGAACCAAAAGTAGAAGAAGAAGAAGAAGAAGGAGAAGAAGAAGAAGAAGAAGAAGAAGAAGAAGAAGAAGAAGAAGAAGAAGAAGAAGAAGAAGAAGAAGAAGAAGAAGAAGAAGAAGAAGAAGAAGAAGAAGAAGAAGAAGAAGAAGAAGAAGAAGAAGAAGAAGAAGAAGAAGAAGAAGAAGAAGAAGAAGAAGAAGATGAAGAAGAAGAAGAAGAAGAAGAAGAAGAAGAAGAAGAAGAAGAAGAAGAAGAAGAAGAAGAAGAAGAAGAAGAAGAAGAAGAAGAAGAAGAAGAAGAAGAAGAAGAAGAAGAAGAAGAAGAAGAAGAAAACAATGAAGGTGGAGGAGATGGAGAAGAAAAAAGAACAAGAGCAAGAAGAACCAAAACAAGGAGAACAACATGAAGAAAAACAATAACAAAAATTACAATAAGGAAAACAACGACGACGATGACGACAACAAGAACAAGAAAAGGAGGAGCAAAAAAAGAAGAACAAGAGCAAGAATAAGAACAAGAGCAAGAGTAGGAATAACAAGAAAAAATTAAAAGATAAAATAAGAATATTAAGTAATTTTGTTTCTCTGTACTTTTTCGGTTCACAGAATCCTGGCCTTCAGTACCTTTTCTATGACACCGAACATGCGCATTACACCAGTCTGCCTGGAATCAGTTACAGTGGCAGAGTCAAAAAGATTGGGAATAATACTGAAAAGAACAGATGTCCACATTTACCACATACACAGCGAAGAGGCAATCCAGAACAAGCAGAATATATATAAATTGTTTACCTCTCCATCTCTCCTCTCTCTCTCTCTCTCTCTCTCTCTCTCTCTCTCTCTCTCTCTCTCTCTCTCTCTCTTTCTCGCTCTCTCTCTCTCTTTCTCTCTCTTTTTTTCTCTCTGTCGCTCTCTCATTCTTCCTCTCTCCGTTGTCTCTTCTTTTCTGATTATATTTTCAATTCCACTTCTCTATTTTTTCTCGTCTTCGTAGCCCTATTATTACCAACAGCTTTTTAAATGACTCTAACTCCATTTCTGTTTAGATTGTTGTTGTTTTTTACAAGTAAAAAGATTTTTTTATGTGTTAATCTTTTGAAACTGTCAACAAGCAATAAGGGAGTATGCTGGCCATGAAGACTTAAATAAGATCATCTATTGATTTGGCATTACAAGTGGTCGATGATTATTTAATGATGATATTTAATGAAAGGAAATAAATGACCTTCTCATCTTCATAGGCGCTCACAAAATTTTGTCTTTAAAGAAAGATTGATTAAACAGATTCTAGGAATTTTTTACTGTTTTGTGAAAGTTGAACTTACTCGACTACCAGATATTCGTCTTATAGCATTTGCATAACTGTAGACTATAAAGACAGTATGGAAAAGAACTTCAATTACGTTTTTTTATTTTTTCCCTATCCCGGATTTAAGAAGATAAAAAGATATAACTTACTCCTGCACCCAAACTTGTTAAGATCTAATTATCTACAACTATACTTTAGGAAGACCATATTGGATAATGGTGAAGACATCTAGTGCGTCTATAGAAATTAGAATTCTAGAATAAATAGCAGGCTAATAAGAAACTCCCTTTATTCGCTCAATCCTTTTTCTTCGTATCTTTTTAGAAAATAAAAGAAATGTAGCTGAGCCTTTTAAAGATCGGAAGTATTTCCCAGAGTCGTGGCTTCATGAGGAGGTTCAACTGAACAGGTAAAGAAATGATATGTTTCTGGTTATTAGCACTAGAAAGTTCTTTAAAAGTAATGATGCTAGTTTGGGCGCCTTTTTTCCCCCTCAAGTCACCTAAAACGTATGATTTTAGGCTCGTTTACAGCATTGCTTGTAATTTTTGTCAGACAAGGAAATATAGAGCTTGCGAACAGCAACGCACCGTCAAAAGCTAGAGGGTATTCACAATAACGAAACTTGGTTGTTTGTTTTTTTAATTTTAAATATTTTTTTTGTCTCTCTTTTAATGATCTCTTGTATCATCGCGAAACGCTCATACCATACTCGTGTCGAGCAATGCCACGAAATCCATGGATGGGAAAGAAAAGGCAAAACTCCAAAGTACTGATGCTGTGTATCTAGTTGGTAAATTTTCCATCACAAAAATTAGTGCGAGAATCATAATACTAGATCTCGAGTTTTGCTATTTTTTTTAAAGCGTGGATCTTTCGTAAAACGCCTTTGTGAAGACAAAGCTTCTCTCAGTCTAGAGTATTTCTTTTGAAAAAGTTTGGACAGTAGGAAATCTGCTTTAAAAACATAGGCTACAGGTTAGATATGAGTTATTTGAATTGATGTTTGGTCCAGATGGGTAAAGAAAAAGATGTGGAGCAGTCAAATAATGCAGGTGAATCAGATATGAGGTGAGTATCATACATCTTGAAAGTATAAGAAGAGTATTGAAGACAGTTCTATTGAGAATGGGAATAGTAATTTATCCTGAAATTTAAAGATTACTTCCTGAAAATTTTTCAAGACTTCCTCACAAAGAATTGCTGGCAGGATTGACAGCTTGATCATCATTTCCTGCTACAGGCCACTTCTTTCTATGTCTCATAAGGAATGACAGCTTGATCATCATTTCCTGCTACAGGCCACTTCTTTCTATGTCTCATAAGGAATGACAGCTTGATCATCATTTCCTGCTACAGGCCACTTCTTTCTATGTCTCATAAGGTTTGACAGCTTGATCATCATTTCCTGCTACAGGCCACTTCTTTCTATGTCTCATAAGGATTGAGGTGGCGTACATTACATAAAGACACGGAGGTCAAAAACAAACCAGTGACGTAGAATGTAAACATTGAATAACAGGATCACAATAAGTGGTTTTTAGGGCAGCGTTTCAGGGTTTACATTTGTATGTCTCAAATCAGGAGGTCTGAAGTTCAAACTCTGGCACGGACCAGGTAAGGCTCTGAATCCTTGAGAAAAGAACATAGAAGAAATTTCTCATCTGGATGCGAGAATCCTGAATGTGGCACCTTTGTTTGACGGAAACTTCTGAAACCCTATGGGATTAGAATTTCTCGAAAATTTAACGAAAAAAAAAACAAACATCCCTGTATATCATATTCATAGAAAAAATAGGCATTTTTTATGTTACTTTTTGTGCTTCGTACGTCGCTCTGAATGGACCATAAACTGTAAAAATGAGTTCTGCTGGACAGTGCTGTTTGCATGATGTTTGCTGTTTTAATACACTAGATGGTCTCTCAAACTGGTTTGATATTGAGCTCCTACAGGGAGCACCCGCTAGGTTACAGTGATCGTGGAAATCTTACGAGGTTGCGCATTGCACTACCCACGGCAACAGGTTGACTAGAAAGAAATCAGTTTCAGTTACACTAAGTTCATTCTGCTTAGCAAGTGGTGCTCCTGATATTTAGATTCACTAGATTTGAGATCCCATTTCCTACTTGCTACTAGCAATGCATTACTGGGCGACCTGCAATTTCTCGTTATGGTACCTTCGATTTTTTTTTTTTTTTCATTCGGTTCTACATCAAGCTTTTACTGTTCCTTTTGGAATTAAGCATATTTTTATTATAAAAATATTACATTCGTGACTTAAAGCGAAAGACTTCCAAATCTGCAAAGGCTTTTATTATCTACTTTTTTTTTTCAACACTAGAAATGGCTGGGCTAATATAGAGCGGGTATTGCCCGACTCACTCACTACCTGGAACTTGGTGGCAGTGAGTCTGTCACCAGACCGGGGTGTGTGCGTATCAAAACCGCTTCGCCTACATGTTCAGAAACTCTTGTTTGCAGACGTTCGACTGCCCTCTAAGGTTAAGCGCTTAGAAGAGGTCGAGGTTAAAGTTGTTATCTTCAATTATCATCGTTCAAGCAAAAGGGTAAGTTAAACACCGAAATCTCCATTTCGCAAATTTTTACCTGCTTATTTTTTTTTACATCTAATTAAACTTGTGTTTCATTTATTTTTGTTCATTGAATCATTAATAATAAGTTAATTGTTTATTTATCTTTGTTGAGGGCGGCAAACATTACACGTACGTCTTTTGATGGATATTCATGATAAGTTAAACTATATAGCAGTTCTACAAATACGTAAAATTGCATTTCTTAACATAACAAAATGGCTTCAGCTAATAACACACTGTAAAGACACTTTAGTTCCTTTATTATCATCTATTATCATAATTGTATGGTATCGCTTTTCTATTCTGAAATACTTGAATTTGAAATTATTATTATCCAGGTCCAAGTTGTCGTGAAGGGTGTAGACGGTATCCGCCTCCGCTCCGACAACAGCCTCACCGGCTTTGAGGATCAGCAGACATTCAGCGCCACGGTACCTTCCAGCGGCAAGGTCACGAGAGTTGACAAGGTCATTCTTTGATTGTCAGAATGTTTAGTTGCTCAATGGTTAATATGCTCTTATCAATAAATACAGAAAAAAAGGCAAAAAAATTTTCAAATTACACAAAACATTATCTCTTGAGATAAATGATCCAAAAACTTGTTTTAAACAATGCGTGTTGTATTCCCAGATGGTCGCCCCAAAAAGGAACGGATTATTTATTCTACGGGTGGATGTTCAGGAAATGCCCAGCAAAAAGCAGAGGGACGTGGTGCACACACTTGTATGGGTGACTGGTTAAGTTTTCTGATCGATTGTGGATGCAACACCCGCTCGTGTTACATTTTACATCAACTTTATCTCTACCTGCCAGTTACAAATTAAATTAAAATTTTTGTACCGTGAGGTACAGTTCTTGTATTTTTTTTCCTTCTTTTAAAGAATGAACTTGTTTTTTGTTATATTTTAGAAATAACAGTTTGCTTCGAGCGTTGATTTTTTTTTTTTTTTTGTTTAATGGGGCTGTGGGAGAGTAATCTTTTAGTAAAATAAATTCTATTAATGCAATACATCTTCAATGATTGTAATTTTTTTGTGCCATCCACTATAATTTATAACTCATCCATATATTAATGCGTTATAAATATAAGCACGCTTAACACACATTCGATATGACGGGGGGGGGGGGGGGGCGATACGAACTATGAAATACAAAAAATGTATGTCTTTCGGGGTTACGATTATTTTGACAGACTTACCTAAAACCTATAAACCTTTTTCTTCAGGGATTTAAAAAAAAAACAAAAACGGCCGAGCAGCACAAATTGGGATATAAAGTGATACATAAACTGTAGGAAGAAGACAAGATAGCGTTCTTTTTTGTAGGTCACACCCACACAACACCTGTGACAACAGAAACTTTAATGTTGCAAAAAAATTGTTTTCATTTTTTTATATCTTTCATAAGAATCCAGGTAATCATTGGTGATAAAACCTTTCTGGTTGACTCTAGGGACTCACAGAGAAAAAAAACAGACAATGTTTAAAACTTTATAGATGGCGCTGATCTAGCCAAACATTATCATCAAACTGGACGATGGTACGAAATCTAACAACCCCTTAGTCGATCAGGACAACACAGTCACCCTAAAACTCACTGGCACTCAAGCTGCAAGTGGTCAGATTACTCTCAAGAATGCTCGGTTTGAGCCCTCATTAGCTCACCTTATATTTTCTCTGTTAGAGCTGACACAAGCAAAGGGAGCGACATTAATATATAGCCAGGACATTGCATTTATCTATGGTGGTGAAAATATATTTAGAACCAAAAGAAATAAAAACGTTTTATCTCGTAACAAAGAGTTACTTCTCTTTCTGCAGGAGTGGCATCGAATCTTTGGACTCTGAAAATCTCAGAATATCATAAACTTTAATAATTTTGTTTAGAACATTACAATTTCAAACCCAAATGATAACTTAAACTGTGAAACTCGTACTCATTGATGATTGACATTGCAATAAAACATATTGATGAACATAGTGGTTTGGCCTATCTTTGTTGGAAAAGAAACAAATGGATAACCTATATTTCCACCATTTCGAAATATTTTTGTTGATAGAAAAGTGGTACTCCGCTGAGGAGCGTATATGCAAACTCGCTTTGAAAATCTCGAGATGTCTTCTTTTGTACTCTGGTTTTGTTGTTATTTTACTGTTGTCCTAATAAAAAGATGCTAATTTTTCTCTCTGTCTACCTCTGGCTCTATTTCCGTTCATCTTTCCAGTTGTGAGATGTGTTTCAAACTACGTTTACGCATGTCATGGCTATCAAACTTTGTTTCTTGTTTCCTGCTTCTATCGAGGAGATTTAATTCTGTGTCTGCCTCTTTTAAAACACTTTCGTGGATCTTTTTTAATCCATGAGATTCTGAGCATTCTTCATGTAAACTATATCTCAGTTGCAGTGGTTCGTTTCTCTAGCCGTTTGCTCAATGTTCAAGTTTCGCCGCCTTACATAAGGAATGGATGTACATAGCACTGGAACACTCGTTGTCTCACATAAAGGGCTAATTTGTTCTTTAGTCAGAATATGTTTCATTTAATGAAAGATCTGTTTGGCTTGTTCTATTTTTGCTTTCATTTCTGTGTCGCACTTTCCGTCTTCTGCAATCACCACCCCCCCGCCCCCCCCTAAATATTTGACTCTCCTACATGTCGTAACTCGTAAGTCGGAACTTCCAATTTGCTTCAGGGGATAATTTTTCCCCTGGATACCACCTTTGTTTCCATTTTCTGTTCTTTTAAGTCGTGTTCCATTTTATCGCTTTCTTTCACGATAGTGTTCATTAACGTGTGTAGCTCACTTTTGTTTTCTATTTTGAGGACGTTGACGTCAACATACCGAATGTTATTATTTTGCTTTACGTTTAATTGATCGCATGATGTATTCACTGCGTAATGAGAAAAACATCTGGAGATAAGATACAGCCCTGTCTTACGCCTCACCTTATTGGCTGGTAATTGCTTATTTCATTATTGAATCTAACTGCAGCTTTTTTGCTCCTATTCCATATTTTTGATAATCCTAAGATCCCCCCGTCTATGTCTATGCTTTCAAGTAACTACATTATGTTTTCAAGTCTCAACTTATCGAACGCTCTGGTATAGTCACCGAAACAAAGATATATGTCTTTCTGAACCTCTAGTGTCCTATCATATATTGGTCTTAGCATTTAGATCGCATTTGTCTACTATTCCCAAACATGTTCACTCAATCTGGTGGCCAGCTTTTTATATTCCCGTTTAAACAATGAGTTGTGTACTTGCGGGTTGTTTAAAATGTGTTGTTATCAAGTCTTTTGTATCCTTCTGTGTTATTGGTTTCTGTTTGCGGCCAAGTGGCTTTATAAACGACGAATTCTTTGGGTATTTTTTCCATCAAGAGGAAATTTCTTCTCCGTGTAAGCAGTTAAGTCTTTTGTCTCTTCTATGGATTGGTCACAGTTCTGGTCTTATATTAAGCGTCAGATTTGATTTCATATTGCTTGTTGGAAGTTTGGCTGCAACAACACCTGACTCAAAAAATGTAGTTTTATGAATGATCTCCCTGAGTCTGTTTTCGAGAAATCTTGTCGACTAGGGCGAGAAATCTCTTTCCTATATATATCCTGGATACTTTATGGTTGAACCATGTCGCTTCTCTTTTTGTGTGTGTGATCAATTTGGAAGCGAGTAGACCACTTCCTGACGAGTTCTAATAGTTATATTATATACATAAAAATATTTTTAGAATAAACCCTGACATGAGGAAAAAGAGATATATACATAGATAGAATGATAGATAGATAGATAGTTGTGTGTCAAATAACATAATAGAAACAGTGCTCGACAAATGAGGAGCGTGGTATACCTCCTATAGCCAATGTAAAGAGAAGAACAACAGCTGACTAGTGCCACAGTTCGAAACTTCGAAGTCGAGGTCCGCATAACTAGGTAGGACAGTGTTTCTAAATATAGATAGATAGATAGATAGATAGACAGATAAATAGATAGAGAGATAGAGAGATGGATAGATAGATAGATAGATAGATAGATAGATAGACAGATAAATAGATAGAGAGATAGAGAGATGGATAGATAGATAGATAGATAGATAGATAGACAGAGAGACAGGCAGACAGACAGATAGATAGATAGATAGATATACAGAGAAAGAAAGAAAGAAAGACACAGGGAGAGAGACAGATAGACAACAAACAGAGACAGAGAGACACAGAAAGAAATATAACAAAGAAAGACGTAGTTTGAGAGAATTATGTAGCAGTAACGCTGCAGGCAACAAAGAGTCAAGATTTGTGTGTTTGATTCTGATTCCTTAAACTCACTGTTCCTAGACAAGTAAAACTGCTCCCATGTCAGTATGAATCAAAACATGATAATTTTTATCTCTTGATTTTTCCAGTTTCGAATAGGTACGAACGATTGTTTCCTGTTTTATTTATTTATTTTTTTATTGATGTATTTAACTTTTTCATTTCGTCATTCTAATTTCTAGTTATCTAATGTTTGATTGGCAAATCAAAGATTGCAATAAAGCTATTTTAATTCGTCAATCTTTAAAACAGAATGAAATCTTTTTTTAGATATAAACTCTTAAACTACTACATAATAAATTCAGAGTTTAACCTCAGCTGCTGAAGAGCGAATATTTTATCTACCTTAAAGTCGCAGTTAAACGCATCTTCTTGATCACTGCCATTGAAACAGGCACGTATGCTTAGCTTGGAAGCAGCTCTGATTTTACCTTCTTTTTAACTTCCGAGAGAAAAAACTTTCAAAGCAGAACAAATGAATTTTTTTTTATTCTTACGTATACTCTTTATAACAAGATGTTTTTATTTAAACACAAGTACTAGATAAGCAAGCCAAAATCTTTCTTGAAAATTTCTTTTTGTTTTTTTTGTTTTTTTTTTTTGTTCAGGAAATTGATTATTTTTAAGCATAGCACTGACAATGAAAAATGAAAAAAAATGTTTTAATTATATTGTCGTTAAAATTTTCAAGATTAAAATGAAAAGCCTCTATGGGTAAAAATTCATTTAAATTCTTATGAATTATAAGAGCGTAGATATCTGTCAAGAAAATAAGAAGATGGCGCTGAAATAGACGCTACAGAAAAACTTCTTGATCGACAAGGCTTTAGCTGTAACGTAAGGTGAATTGAGTCAAGATACTAGTCAGTGGAAAAAGAATAATAATCCAGAAAAATATAAAAGTTGGGTTCTTTTTAAATCAGATAAGATATTTATAATCCCTATTCTTGTAAACAAAACGTGTTGATAATTTTAATATGTTGCTATACTTTTTAAAGGTGTATTTGGTCAATCTATGTTTCATACCCGAAGGCCTGACAAGATTTTACTGTCTTGCAAAAAGCTGCTCTTTTACCAGAACTCTTGGATAGCTACTTTAACACTTTCTAATGAAAAAAGTAATACAATAGCTGTAATCAACTCATACCTAGCCTGATTCGCTTATAGGGTATAGTCGTGAAGAAGAACGCTCCTCGGATGTTACATCCAGCTCTTTCTCTTGTTAATTGACGTGTCAAGTTAATCGACAGACGCGCAGATAAAAATATCGTTATATTAAAAAGTTGATCGGCCGATAGGAAAACAACTGGCAAGATTCTCAATTCACAAATTTTTGGGGGTCTTTTGTTTAGTTTGCTTTTTGTTTTTGTTTGTTTTGTTTTGCTGGTTTTGTTATTATTCACTGTATTATTTTCAGGCTCTACTGAAAATTTTGCTTTTCCCATCTCGTGCAAACGAACTTATATTTCTACAATAATTTGGCTTGCAAGATAATCCGGCTGGCCGCAGTATTCCGGCATGCCAGTCTCATTTGGCGATTTTGCAATTATATAAAAAAAAAAAAAAAGCACCACACACACACACACCGTGGCAAATTATTAAAAGAAATGAGGTGGAAAAACTTTATAACACGAGGCGAATCGTATGAACACTGAAAAAAAGTAGAAGCAGTAGAAGAAGTAGTAGTAGAAGTATAAGTGGCGGTCTCTAATGGTTATATTAGTAGTTATAGTAGTAGTTGCAGTAGTAATAGTTGTTGTTGTTGTTGTAGTAGTAGCAGAAGCAGTAATAGTAGTAGTAGTAGTAGTAGTAGTAGTAGTAGTA
>JAWDGP010004156.1:202500-255000 GCA_033675545.1 Elysia crispata
TTGATCAAACACATTTCTGCGATTTTAAGTCAACGTGTTGCTGCTCCAGAGAAATACTATACACATTATGATGTACTTTAGGATTTAAAATCTGAAAAAGCTAACTATGTAGGTTATCGATAAAAAAAAGAACAACTTGACTTCAATTTTCTTCCTGAACTTAAGATATTTAGAAATGAAAAAGTTGTATGCATAAAAAATAGAAACAGTCGAATTCCTATCTTTTACAATTTTTTTTTTCAACTTGGAAAAACAAGGTAAAAACTATCAGGTTTTAAGAGTAACTTACAATTAGAGCAATTTCAGCTCTATAACAGCAGGATTTTGAGGAATCGGGAAACAAACAGACAAGTCTAGACTCTTTGTTGTCTGCATTATCACTGCTAGAATGCATGAGACTCTCTCTTTATGTCTCTCTATATATATATCTATCAATCTATCTGTCAGTCGATCTATCTGTCTATCTACCTATCTGTCTATATCCCTTTTTCTTTTGCCGTTGGAACATGAAATTAATAGAAAATAGAAAAAGAACCACGATATATATATATATATATATATATATATATATATATATATATATATATATATATATTGTAAATTGATCACACAAAAAAAAAAAAAAAAGAAAAATAACATGGTTGAAAAAGAGTTCATCAATAACGTATCTACAAACACAAGAAAATGATTTCTTGCCTTGGTCGACAAACATTTCCCAACTATAGACAAACACAGCAAGTTCATAAAACAACTGTTTGAAGTCAGGTGTGGTTGCATGCCAAACTTCAAACAGGCAATATCAAACCACCACAAACGTCTATTACTCGAGCAGAATAAAGACCAATCCACAAGAGAGAAAATATACAACTACAAATAATACAGTTCCAGGGAAGACTGCCCTTTTGATGGAAAAAAAATTGTCTCAAAGGAAGCATCATTTATAAAGCAACTGTGACACAAATATAAACTGATAACATAGTAACATATGAAGCACTTAGAGACAAAACATTGCGAAACAGTATGCAGATTACACAAACCATTGTTTAAACCACACAATTCAAGGTCGACTATCAGATTGAGTGGACAGAAAGAAAATAATACAGTCCCAAACGAGAATAGGAAATTATCAAAAATTTAATTAAAGCTATTCACACCAGACAAGACTTTGTTTGGAAACAAAACTCCAAATTTTACGTAAGCTATTAAATAAATTTTATTTACAAAGTTTAAAGCAACGGAAGGAAATCTCCCACTGAGTGAGTGCACAAGATAAAAGCATTCCTTTTTCAACGCCCATAAGGGAAGACCACCACATGACTAGTGCCACTAGGCACGAAACTTTGAATTCGTGGATGTAAATGACTGTACTAGGTAAATTATTTCAACATACCTTGCTCCTTTTTCGAGCACTCTTTTTATTGTTTTTTTTTTTTTTTTTTTTTTGTTTTTTTTTTTTTTTGCTGCTGTTGTTGTTGTTGTTTTTGTGTTTTCATAAAGATATATTTAAAGTCATTAGTGAAAGAACAGTGACAGAATCGGGAGAGAGAGACACACACACACAAACACAGACGCAGAGAGAGAGACAGAGAGACTGAGAGACAGACAGACAGAGATAAACAGAATAACATGCTGTTTTAGAACGAGTGTTAAAATGAAACATTAAAGCAATACAGCTAACCTGATTTAGCTTAACATTATTTTTACTTAGATTCTATAATTATTTAAATTAGCAGGTGGTTTGACCCCGATCTTTTAGTTGTATCTGAAACAGGTAAGTTCGACTATATTCATTACTTGTTTACATGATCATCATCACTGAACGAAAGACGAAAGCCTTCACTGGATGAAATTTCCTTCCTCAATCAAAGAGTTATCCAAATAAATATATTGGTTGATAAACAGGTATGTGGTAGTTAACCCATGGTTTAAAATAATATCTAGAATGTGTGTAGAAGTTTGTCATAGACAAGGAAAAGACCTGAAGCTCATTGGTAATGGTTAGGTCTGATATTAGATGGATGAAAGAACTAAAGGTGGAAAACAGTGCAGGGATTGTTCAACAAGATAGCAGTATCGAATCATTGCAGACCATAAGAAAATATATTTAGTCTATACCAGATAGGCTGATCAACTTCAACCAGCTGGTGCCCATACTCTCAAACATAGACATTTTGAACCTCCCTAAAGCTTTAGATTTCTATACTTTCTATACTGCAACTCCGTTTTCAACAGGATCTACTTGTGATGACGTGAGAACCACTGATAGGCATGAGACCTGGGGCCTGTTGGACCGAGACTTGCTGATAGTCGCGGGAAAAAACAGCACGATTCCAAAGATCTTGTCCTGTTTGAGTTTTCAAGTCATTAAAAAAGCAGATGACGCTGTTAAAATTGCCGACAATAACATTTTCTTTATGGACTAAACCCTAGAGAGCACCTGGAATTGACCTTGGTTTATCTTTTTTGGGAAAGTCAGCTCGCACTCTTCGATTTATTTAACAATGTCATTCTCGGGCGTAGCAGCGAAGACGTCTCTAAAGAATAATTATGAGGTTTTTTTTGTTTAGTTTCGTTTTTTGTTGTTTTTTTTTTTCCTTCACTCACTTCACCCTGCCTTAAGGAGTGGATACACGAGGCAATCTGCAGCTAGCAAGAAATCGCTTTTTGCAGAGAACCTCTTGTACTAAATCTTAGTGTGTTAACACGAAGCGATTCCGTGCTCAGCTGCTCCCTGCCTGTCGCTTTCTACACTCGCATTCTGTATGTCGCTTGCGATTTTCTCAAAAGAAGGAACCTAAAAATCAAGCAACTTTTGTAACTTTTTGACATGCGCATTCAGATAATTTTGTTGGCGTTCTAAACAAAATCTTGAAAATTTAAAGGCTGCCAAATTAGTGCGGTTAATTCTGAGATTATTCAAGAGTTTTACAGACATCTATGGCTGTTGGAGATCTATATTTGTCGCTAGACTAACAATTATTATATAATTATACAGATAGAGATCTAGATTTTAGATCTAATCTTTATTCATGAAGACTTTTGGTGACCCAGATTTAGATCTAAATTTAAATCTTTATCTTGAATTGACATTCTAGAAGCAAATGTTGTCCAATAAGAACCTGTAACTGAAATTTTAAGAGGCCCAGTACACAATCTGTAGGTTTGCAAGTCTTATTCTCCTCAAATAAAACGTCGGCTCTGGTTTTTAAATGGCAGCTTTGTCAATGAAAGGCTTAATAGTATTATTCGTATCCAATTGGCTTTTAATATCCATGAGCAGTCCTTTTGTACTTTTCTTCATTAACTCTATTGGCCATAAGGAAGAACTTCACCGTAATCATAGAATCAAATCTGGTGACTAGAAATTTGAATTAATCAGAGTTTTCCTGCACAAGAAAAAAGCCTAGTGCCACCACCTACATGATCAGCATCAGTAGTAGCAGTAGAAGCAGTCAAAGTAGTGATATTGATAGTATCGGCTGTAGTAGTAGTAGTAGTAGTAGTAGTAGTAGTAGTAGTAGTAGTAGTAGTAGTAGTAGTAGTAGTAGTAGTAGTAGTAGTAGTAGGAATAAGTTTGTATCAGAGAAGGCTGCATGACAACGATGATGTTGTTCAAGCCAAGCTAGACCAAAACATTTATAATAGAATAGAAGCTCAATCACAATTTGTCTAACTTGAGACCGACAGCGAGAACGGAAGACGTAAAAACACAAGAAAGGACATGAGGCAAGGCTGCGGGACTTTCCTGTTTGCTGAAATAGCTTTCAGTATTCAATCTTTAGCTCTTATTCCATGATCCCTGTGAAAATTGATACAAGGAAAAGTGATTTATTTTCCAATAACAATGTATGTATATTAGCAATAGAATAATTAAACAATAATAAGAGCAATCAGTTAAAGATTAATCTGTTGCGACATATCACAAATTGTTTGCTTTGTTTTGTCTTTGTGGCTTGTTTATAGAGGTTGATATAGCTCACCCTTACACTTGCAGCAAAAGTTTCTTCACCTCGGTGACTGGGCCCAGTTAGCCGAATGTATCTTAGGAAGCCTCGGTCGTCTTGAATTCACACCTTATAGCTTGAATCTTAGTTGATTAGGGACAAGGCAGGTCTTTAATTTTAACCACTCTAAGTGGAACTAGTCTAGATTCTTGATCCAGTTATTTATTTCTTTTAAATGCTTACAGTTTGCGTCGAGATGTTCAGCTCCCTGCCAAGGAGGATCTTTTTTTTTAAGTCCTTATAATTCTGTGTTTTATAATTTTTAAAAAAGATCGATTCTTATTAACAAAGAAGCGTTTTATCTTTTCTGAGACTCTGTGTTCTAGTTTGCCATGATTAGAATATACCTAGTGGAAAAAAAAATAACGATAAGACAATAGAGCGATTTTTTTTTTTTTTTTTTTTTTTGCGTGTGCGCATGATTTGTTTTAGCGGCACCAACCGGCGCATGTATAAATGATTTTAAAAAATAGTGGCTTTTAAGAATTGCAAGATAAAGAGCTATTAACGCTGTTTCATCAGAAATTTAGTCAATTACTGTGGTTAAAAAATTCTCTTATTGCTATTGGTTTTAGAAACAGAGTAGGATAAGCATTATGTATTATACTGTACGCAAAACACAACGATTTCATTTGAAAGCATGGAGCTTCGAGGGTAAAATACCATGACATCCAGGTCTAGTATTAGCTATATGAGAAGTTACCACCCTCTACCAGAATACGCGCTTTAAGAGACTCGGCTGAGCATGATAAAAATAGGACTAGCGATCCAATATATCAGCTGTCAAGTCTTTACCTTTAGAGTCTGAGGTTGTTGTTTTTTTGTGTTTGTGTGTGTTTCCTTATCATATATTACAAGCGAATTTCTTCAAAGTGGGAATCTCGGTTTCAAATATAATTATTTAAACGTAAGATTCGTTGCAGGTTGCCTTATTTGGGTCCACTGAAGTATGGACTAAATCGATTGGATTGCTCTCTCTTTCTGATAAACGTATCTTTGGTTAGTTCAGGTTTGTTGCTGTAGCTCGTCCACTAGCCCCTCCTGTGGTCAGCTTGCCTGTAAGCCCATTATCGAGCCGAGCTTATCTCTCCTGCTACCAGTGACACATCTGAAACTTGACCAGTCCCTTCGGCACAGTCCTCTTTGGACATCCCCAGGCTCGCTCGTCCTTACTGGCCAGTTGGCCATACTTGGTCACTCTATAGAGGTCCTCATAGAATCTTACCCACTGTATTCTTTAGGAATCGGATGGCTGTCTTTGTCAACAAAAATCGTATGAAAACATTCAAACAAACACAATATCTCTCTACACTTTACTGTAAACTAATAAGGACGTTATGGCCTCATTCTCACGACATAGATTTAATGATCTATAAAATTTGAGCTTTAAAATTGTGTAGTTGCCCGCAACATTGCAACAAATAGGCCTATTTGAGTTGTTTACGTCCATTAAGTAGATATAGAGATTTAAGACCCCTGATTTAACTAAAAATAAGAATAACAAGAGCTAGTACTGAGCAGTGGCAAGCATTTTTCGGTCGTTTTTGCACAAAGCTTAACCCTAACCAATGCTGAGTATTACCTAAACCTCTAGCTCTTATAATTCTTACGTATATAAACTACAGCAGGATCTAGCAATAGATAATTGTACTTTCGGAAATTTTGATTTCGATGTAGCGATACAAATAATGAAATAATACGAATGTAAGACATTGTAAAGAAGTTTAATTAAAGTTATCAACACGCTACGATAATAAAAGATATTTTTAATGTTTTTTTTTTCTATTTTGGTCCTCAAAGGAAGCTACGGTAACACTGAATAATATCAATGTAACCCACCTACCTATCTGCTTTCACTTCATTCAAAGGAGTTGCAGCTTTAGTTAACATGATTGCACAAAGCACAAAAGAATTATCGTCCTTGTCTGTTGTATTTCATTAGGATCAATCACTCGATAAGGGATGATAAGATAATCAGGGAAACAGTATGGGGAGGGGGGAGAGAGGGTTCCTTCACCAGTTTGTTTGCTTGTTTATTGAAAGTTGACGAAAAATGTTAGTGAAAATTTTTGCCTGTCACTTTAATAATTCAAATCTCTATGCTTTGTGTTAAAATTTAAAATTGCCCAGGCTTTGCAAACCCTAAACAGAAATCAATAATATTGCAAAATGAATGCTGTCTGTTGCGCTAATGTAAAATAAAAACATGGTATTTCTCTTCGCAATTATCAATTGTTATTACTTACAAACCCCAAGATAAAAGCGTATTATTTTCCCGTCACCAGGATCTTTCACGATTGTGTCTTTGATTATCTAGTTTCTTGTGTGCTTTCCTTGTGCGCATTATCTCTATGTGGATTACATGAATTGAGCCACGGATATTAAGAAAACTCATATTGTTGTAATTGCTATTGAGGGCAGTTTTTGAAAAGGTTTGTGAGAAAAATTATATAGGAAACACTATGAGCACAATCAACAGTATGTAAAGCTGCTCCATCATTGGGTGAGATTTATAAGAAGTTGAATTTCAATTTAAAATATTTCTTTTGCAAAATCAATTGTTTCTGAGGCGGAAATCCTATTGAAGCGAGGGTTGATATTACTGCGGTAGGAATATTTCCATTGTTTCCGTTTTAAGTCGTCCCGTTTCTTATCAACATATCTTACTGCTATCAACATATGCAGAATTTCATTTCAGAAACTTATAGCATTGGTGACAAACCATGCCTACGCGAAAAATGATTCTAAGATAATGAATTCTATAACACAACAAAAACACTTGTTTTCCTTTAACTTGCATTCTATTTTTGTGCGTCGAAGCTATTGCTGATGGGCTTGATAAGACATTTTTTTGTTTTGTTTTGTTTTTTTTTATTTGTGTACTTGTTAAGGACTTCACAGATTATTTAACGAGCGACATATCGTCTGCAACAACAGTTGTTGCCGAGACCACTCTGACAACATCACAATGAAGACTATGTTCACTCTCCTCCTGGCCATCAGTGCCTTCATCTCAGCCACAGCGAGTTCAGGTAATAATTGTTATTAACTATTAGTTTATTAAGCCTAAAGTATCAAGTAACACTAAAATTATAACATCGCCTCACAATGTGATACGGTTTTGTTATTCTTAATGATTTCTTTCTTTCGCGATGTCGCACCTAGAAGTGTTCACAAGCGTCCGGCATGAAGCTCGAAGAGGTCAAACGTAATGCATACAGTTCAAATCTTTATAATAATGTATGTTATGAATTTTTTGTTGTATGTTTATTAAAAAATAAATAAGTTTGATTGCGAAAATGCATCTAAAATTGAAGTGTTTATTCATATCTTAAGCACAAATGTAGATTTAGTTACATACAGTTGTTTCATGTTGAAAAATAACAATAATCAGTCTTAATAAAATTATTATGGATCACTGAAATCGGATATTTTTAATTTTTAACTTCTAAAATTTATGATTTTGTGGCATGATTTCTGGTAAAGATATATAATGATGTATACAGGTGTGAGTGTTTGCATGTATGTGTTTGTAATAATTATATATATATATATATATATATATATATTATGCACACATATATGAATATTTTACACATATATATATATATATATATGTGTGTGTGTGTGTGCGTGTGTGTGTATATATTGTTTTATTGTTAAAGTTTAATTTATGCGAATACCTTTTCATTGAAAACATTAAAATTGCAAAACTTGTGAAGGAAAAATATAGGGATTAGACAAAGAACATAACTCTTATTTATTTTTATAGAAATATACGCATTATATCGGATTCATCATTTTGTAGCTTTTTTTTTAAGGAAGTATAACAAAACAAACTTTTGCAGGCGAAGTGTAAAAATGTGGCAAATCTCTGCAAATCCCAAAGCAATTTTAACTGTGATGGCGTAAACGTTAAAAAATTTGAGTGATGACTGAGGCTGTCATAAAAAAAAGAGCTTCAATTCAAAATTCGGAAAATTTGAATGGATCTTGGGAATCATGTTTGACCCAATAATAGTTTTCTAAATTTTTAACACAATTAAAAATACACTGTCGTCCAGGTAGAGTATTTTTCAAGGTTTTGACATTCATTTAATTTTCGCACATGGAACTTAAAATGTCATTGTTCCTGTAACTTTTGGTATCAGTGCGATAAAGGCTAGTAATAATATAGGTAGGTGAAGAGTCCTTATATTTCTTAGACCGGTCTTGGTGTAGCAAAAAATTAAAAAAAGGATTAGGATTAATTTGAGAACTTTTGATTTGCATGGATGGCATTATTTTATTTCCTTATAGACAGTCTGTGTCAAATCAAATACCATTTTGTGCTCAACAAAACGGTTGTATGTTAATTTACAGAATCCTACAATATAATATTAGCTATCAACTACGCGGGAAATCAATATCTGATGTTTTTGACACTTCCTTTCCATTTTTTTCTAATTCAAATTACCCTCTACGCCAGTTCAAACGGGGATTTCTTTGTCTAAGAGGAAATCTGGCTTTTCTCTCTGCTACGTCTTTTTTTTAATAGTTTCATTAGAACTCCACATAAATTATGCTTATGACCTAGTCCATTTTATTTCATGGGTGGTAGTGTAGTAAAACATGTTAAGTCAACTAAATTCCCGAAGATTGAAAGCCAATATATTTTGCATGGGTCATGTCGCATAGCTTAAGTTCATATCATAAATATACTCATACCTTGCCAAATGTCAAATGATTCCCAAGTTGTTTTAATTTTTTTTTCGTTCGGTTTGTTCGTTTGTTGTTGTTGTTTTTTTTATTTTGGAGGAGGGGGGGGGAAGAGGGGGGATATCTCGTATGAAATCTTTGGGTATTTGGTCATCTGAAGGTATACCGACGAAAAGTGATATTTCGTGTTTTGTCCTAGACTGGAAATCGCTCCAAGTTACGCCATCATTTCCAATTACACCAATTTTAAATTCTGCGCTTCAAACGAAGCCGTCGTTTGTTTGTTTTTCTACTCTCACTCACCTTGTCCTTTTGGTGCTTAACCACAACGTGCTGAGATTCGACATTTTGTTCTTTTCAATTTTTTTTAAGCTGGTAAAATAATGTTATGTAAGTAAAAATTTTCTTAAACTCGGATTGGAGGCGATGTGATTTGAGCGTTTATTACTTTTTACACTAAAATAGCAGATTATGCCGAACGAGTCAATGTACATGAAAGTTTATTTCGTCATATTCCATTACCATTCACCATTACAAAAGACAGATAATTGTGATTCGTGAACTCGGAGGCACCATGTCTCGAGCCTGAAGTTTTTCTCCGATTCGTGGCCTCTCTTCACAGCCTGCACCGAAGACAAGCCCGGGGACGCTGATGGTAATCCATGCGCAAGCTTTTCCTTCAAGAGAACTCTGGACAATGGTGACACGGTGTGCTGCCCACCCGGCAAGATGTCTGTGGGAGTCACCATAACGAACGGCGTTCAATCGATTTCCTGCACTTGCTCTGGAGGATCGTCTGGTGGATCTTCTGGAGGATCTCCTGGTGGATCTATCGGTGGATTTGATCCATTCAAAAACTGGGGGAAACCCAGCACTGGCTCGGTATGGGATTTCACTCGACGTAGCTTGGGGAGAAAGCTTTACTGGAATTATAGATCCACCTTATTTAAAACTGTTTTGTTTTATTACTATTATTATTATTATCATCATCATCATCATCATCATCATCATCATCATCATCATCATCATTATTATTATTATTATTATTATTATCATTATTATAATTATTATTATTATTATGTTTTTAGCAACTAAAGGTTTAACAGTCGAACTCTTTTTTTTTTTTGCAGGAGTTTGTAAGAAAATCTTCTGCATGTTGAAGGAAGTTAAGTTCGAATGATTTAAGAATGAATAGTTTTCAAAGAATAGGAGGGGGAATGACTACCTTTGAGGAGAAAAAGACTAAAACTAACAACTTCCACTATGGCTTAGAGATAGCAATCATTTTATATTGAAAGAGAAATAAAATAATTTATCTCTAATTAATTCTAACTTCGTGGTCTGAAATAATTGTTTCAAAATTCACACATAAATAAATTATATCTCCTTTTGCAAGGCAAGCAGAATTTAAAGTCTACATGAATAGTAGTATGCAAATCCTGCCTATGAATAAAGAAAGGCTTTTGAAACTTTTGGTACAGGAATAAATAAATAAATATTCAGTCAGTTTTCGCAAAGTGCATGCATTTCTTTCAAAAGGAGGATAACCAAAAGAGAGCAAAATATGAGAGGAATACAAAGAATGCTTTTTTTTCTTTCTTAAAACCACAGTTCTCTTGAGAACATCTCAGGAGGAACTCGTATCTTTCAGCTCATTTATCTTTCTATCAGTCTATCATTCTATCTATATATTTACTGATTTATTTTTTCAGCGAATAATTCACTGATGCTTTCAACAATTTATCTTCATATACACCTTTCTTTCCATCCATCTATCTTGCTAGGAATATTCATCTGTCGAGTTATTCAAATATTTACGTATCCAATTTTCCACACATCTATGTTTATGTACCTCAAAACATACTTTTCAAGTCTGACTTTTTATCATTATGAGGAAGTTTATTATCGATCAATCGATTCATCAATCTCCGAACCTTCTTTCTACCAACCTCCTCATCAAACCGGCCGTCGGTCCTGTGATTAGGGCTTCCAACCGCCCCCAAAGCTTGTGGAAGTCTCGCTCGCTGATTTCCGCCAGCAGGGTCTGGCCAAACACAACGAGCTGCGAGCTCTCCATGGCAGTCCAGCACTGACACTCAGGTGAGAGGTCTTCTAGGCTCACCAGAAATATTGATATTTGCTTACTTGATATCTAGATATAGTCTATCCACTATAATGTTATTCTTTCCCCCCACACCACAATGAGCTCAAATCAGACCGGACAGGTCCCACTTAGTTTCACTCACGATATGAGTATTTATTCTGTCAAAGTGTCAAAGTTTTTATGAGGCAACAGGCAAATGACTTTAGTTCTTACAAGTGCGTTCCTGAGCTGTACTAACAGATGAAAAAGTACCACACTGATTAAGCACTAACCCACACAGCTGTGGAGCCGCGAGTTAACATAAAGAATATTCTGTCTTTTCATTCTTGAAATTAAAGCCAGGATTTTCAATGCAAGCCATTTTGAACCTTTGGGGCAATGGCCTCGTAAAACCATTGGCCGGCATGATTCATATAGGATACATGTTGTCATTGAGAATCAATATAGGATACATGTCGTCATTGAGAATCAATATAGGATACATGTTGTCATTGAGAATCAATAAAGGATACATGTCGTCATTGAGAATCAATAAAGTATATATGTCGTCATTGAGAATCAATAAAGGATAAATGTCGTCATTGAGAATCTGAGGTGAGGCTCAGCATTGAAGATAGCTAGCCACTCAGCGCGCTATGCTTGTTTCAGAAAGAATTTTTTTGTTTTCAAAAGCGTTGCCATTTTATGAACTACACACAGCGCAACTGCTCATTATGATATTTTTGATCATCTGAATGTATAAAGACAAAAAGCGATATTTTTTGTTTTGTCATAGTTTGGAAATAGCTCCCAAGTTCTGACATTATTGCTTTTTATGTCTATTAACGTGTGCGTTTCAAACGAGGCCAGCGTTTTTTTTTTGTTTTTTTTTGTTGTTTCTTTTTTTTACTCTCACTCGCCTTGTCCCTCCGAGGCTCCAAAATGTCCAGAGAATCAAGGCTTTTTCTATTTTCCATGGATCTTGAGATGAATAGTGGAAAACTAGTCAAATCCCTCTGATTTAGCAATCATCTACGCTCTTTTTGAAAGATCAAAATCACAAACGTCACAATATTGCATAAAGCAAATTCGGAAGAAAACTCGACGCGCCATAATTCTGAAAGTTTTAACGCCAAACAGAGGCATTAAGTCCACATTATGCAAAACATGCAAGCCACAATGTAGGCGATAAGGACCTTATTTTCATGGCAAACTTTGACCGAGATGAGCTGGCGTTGTTACATAAGGACAGTGTGTAAAGCTCTATCCACAAAGAATGACATCCATGTTCTTTGCTTTACCATAACAACTCACAAATTGCTCTTTTATAATGATTTCAATAGTGCGTGATGTGGAATCCTAAGAGTGAGGAAAGACCGTAGCGTAGCATGTTAGTGGTGCATCAGCTCAGCAGCCTGTATACAAACAACTCTCAGCAGCCTGTATACAAACAACTCTCAGCAGCCTGTATACAAACAACTCTCAGCAGCCTGTATACAAACAACTCTCAGCAGCCTGTATACAAACAACTCTCAGCAGCCTGTATACAAACAACTCTCAGCAGCCTGTATACAAACAACTCTTAGCAGCCTGTATACGAACAACTCTCAGCAGCCTGTATACAAACAACTCTCGGCGCCATCGAGATGTGCAAGTATTCGTGCTGCTCGCACTCAAGAAGTTGAAACGCTAGTGTAATCACGGGACTAACACTGTGCTGAGAAGAATATTGCTTTTTTCTCCATTTTTAAATCGTTTTTTTTTTTAAGTCTTCTTCGAATGTTTTATGCTGCTCTTTCTAATGATTCACGGGTCCCGTAAAACTGTAAAATTATCTCGCACCATATATCTAACTCAGTCTATGTCATTTTTTTTATATTTCTCAAAAGAAAAAAAAATTAGTCAAACTAAACAATTTTTTTCAATATAAAAAAAATGGTGACGTAAACTTATTGACCTCTATGTCGAACTCGATCTTGATGATGTTAAACTCGATTATTTTCAGCGACGACCTCAACGATTACGCTCAGAAATGGGCTGAACACATGGCCAGTGTACGGTCAATGTACCACAGCAGTGTAACCATGGCCAGCGGCGAGAGATTGGGGGAGAACATCGCCTATAAAATGTCCTCAGTCGGAGCAGATTTCAAGGGTAAGCCGGTGTTAGAAAGAAGATAACAGTGGATGCCGGGACGCTACTGGTGTGCTGTTAACCCCAGTAACTATCGTCCTTGGTACTGAAACAAAAAATGGCGTTTAGAATAATAATTTTGAACTTAAATGGTTAAAAAAAAAGGTGCCAATGATTATGATTATAGCTTAAAACAAATCATGTAACCTGTAAACGAGACAATATTGATCTAATAGTCCTGACCCTTGATATTCATGCTAAAATGGTGTACTTTAATCTTTTAAGTTGAATTTCACTTAAACTAACTTCTAACATTTGAGCATTGTGTATTTCAATATACAAAAATCAAATGCAGCCAAAGCAGTTTAATAGGTATAGGAAATACAGTTTTAGCTGAGGTTAAAATTTTGCTGCTGCAAGTATTTCTATTTTTTTTTTTCACGTGGCCGAAACAAGTAGATTTTGGAATCGAGGGATTAGGCTCAACAAAGTGAGAATTGTTTCCCACATTTTAGAAAATAAATGTAGCAACAGCTAATTCATATACTACATAGATGGGTTAGTTGAAGTCTATAGGAAAAATTAATCCGATATTGAAAATCCAAGTGCGACGCGCAAAATGCAAATGAAATTTAGAACCAAAGCCGGTGTATGGAAATGCTTATGAAATTAACGTAGTCCATGCCAAAAAGTCTTAGCTTGCGAACGTTATTTTTCGGCTCTTCATTCCAGAAAAATGGGAATACCGTATTCAAATAGATTATGCGTACAGAAAGGCTCAGGCGAATATTTTTTTTTTTTTTTATTTTTTTTGAGGAGTTAGGGGGTGGCTCTGCTGGTAGTCTACTCAAGTTATAAAGAGTAAGGAATGGAATTTTTTAGCTTTTCAAACCAGAGAAGACTACTTAGAAATTCACGAAATTTGAGTACCAAACGGTAAATCGTTTAATCGCGCGATTGCTATAATTAAATCCAAAACCCCTTTTGATTTTTTTTTTTTTTTTTTTTTTTGAGGAAAAGGAGGCACTAAAGCACAGACGCGGGATGGTTGGAGAAAATGAAGAAGTGAGGGAGGTGGTAGAGAGCGATGCGAGTAGAAATCGAAGAACTGATTAAATTGATCGCAAAATTATTAAAAAAAAAAAAATCACCGACCACTTATCAAGTAAAAATACTGTTGAATCGCAACACATTTGCAAAAATCTGTAAGGTGTAATTAATTTTTTTTTCCTTTCACCAGGTTAAATCTTAACAAAAAACAATTGGGGTACCAGAAATAATTGGGGATTACCCATGTCTTTTTTTTTTTTTTTTTGGTATAAATTTAACAATGCATTTTTGTTCTTATTTAAGTTAATTTGTTATTTTTTATTTTGTTTCCATATATCAGGCGAAGAGCCAGTACAGCAGTGGTATGACGAAATCAATCTTTACGATTATTCTAAAACTTTCGGACAAGCCGGAACAGGTAAAATTCTTTTTTAACACCAAAGTGTTATCTCTTGCAATCGAACTAGAAAAATGTCCTGTTTATAAATAATAATAATAATAATAATAATAATAATAATAATAATAATAATAATAATAATAATAATAATAATAATAATAATAATAATAATAATAATAACAATAATAATATTAATAATAATAATGATGATAATAATAATAATAATAATAATAATAATAATAATAATAATAATAATAATAATAATAATAATAAAAATAACAATAACAACAACAACAACAACAACAACAACAACAACAATGACAACAACAACAACAACAACAACAACAATAATAACAACAACAACAACAGCAACAACAAAAGCAACGACATCAATAATAATAATAATAATAATAATAATAATAATAATAATAATAATAATAATAATAATAATAATAATTATCATCATCATCCCGCAGGTCACTTCACCCAAGTGGTGTGGAAGAGCACGACACAACTCGGTATGGGAAAGGCCAGAAGCGCAGACGGCAAGCAGGTTTACGCATGCGCCAGTTATCGTGTTGCCGGGAACATGTATGGCAATAACAAGGTCTGGCGGTATAATGTGCCACAACTGCTCTAGCATGGGTTCAGGCTCTCTCCTCTCTGTCGCTATTTAACTTTTTAAAAAAATTATATGAAATGTCGGTTATATAAACTCACTAGAGTATGCTATTTCAATAATTATTAGAAAAAAAAGTAAATAAATAAATAAAAAGGCAATAAAGTTCAACCAAAAACTTTGAATTGTATCATTGTCCGGGAGGAATATTATTAATTGTCGAATTATGATATATAATCTTAATGGAGTGAGCAATTTAAATAATCCTTTAGAAAAAGCCTATAGAGCTTAGCCAAGGAACTTTCAATTCGTTTTAGTGTGTTTCGCTGCTCTGTCATTCTAAAATGAAAGCACTTTTGCTCTGATACGTATTTGTAAATTGGAAATAAACATGATTCTTTCCTCTATATACAAATGAGTAATTAGTTGCGTGATTTGCTTTATTCTTCAATCATTTTACTTTGTAAGTCATTATTAAAAGAAAATTTTCATGATCTAAAGTATTATTATAATATTGTTATTTTTTTTTTTTATTTGTATTTAAAAAGTTCAAACATACCGATACTCAAATGTTCTTTCATGCGGCTGTATAATAAGTTTAAAAGACATAATGGTATAAGTAATGTATTTCACAGTAGTTACTGCACAATAAGTTGACCATTAATATTTTCTTCTACTTTCCAAATAAAAAGTGGTATTCTCTAGAAATATTTAATGCAAGATTTTCAATGTCTGCCGCTACTGAAAGGTAGCGATTCATTATTCAAACCATGCTTTACACGAGTTGCAAGGCGGTTAATGCTTATCAAATAATTTTAAGTCGTCCGTTGGAATCTTGGGAAGGGCGAAAATTTAAAGGCTATTTTTATTTAAATCCTATTTCTAACAAAAAAATTAAAACTTAAGCTTTGGAATTCTGGCTTTTACTGTTTTTGTAAAGCTTTTTACAACAATAGCGCGACGACTACGACGACGACGACTTCTACTACTACTACTACTGCTACTGCTACTACTGCTACTGCTGCTGCTGCTGCTGCTACTACTACTACTACTACTACTACTACTACTACTACTACTACTACTACTACTACTACTACTACTACTACTACTACTACTACTACTACTACTACTACTAATAATAATAATAATAATAATAATAATAATAGTAATAATAGTAATAATAATAATAATAATAATAATAATAATAATAATAATAATAATAATAATAATAATAATAATAATAATGATAATAATAACGTGACTGCTGTCTCTGCTGCTGCTGCTAAGGCTGGTATATGACCTTCCTTTGGTGGCATGGGATGTTTTGATAACACTTCGTGACGGAGGAGCCCTACAGATTTTGATAGTTCGTACAATGTCCAGGGACATAAGGAAGAAGAAAAATGTCACCTTTTGGTTATATTTTGTGGGTAGTAATACTTTGTAAATGTATATATACACACACTAAGGTTTTAATCACATTAAACCCCCCCAAAAAATATTTTCATTGGCCTTTTTGGTGTTCTAAGTAACATCGAATTTTGTATAGCTTTTACATTCAAGGGAAGCAAAAGCACTGCTATTTTGTAATGCGTTATACGTTTGTCTGTGTTTTTTGGGAGGTACAAGATTTTCTTTCATGGGTTGTCATTACTTCTAGCTTACGGCTGGGGCTAAGGGCCAACCCTGGCTGGCAAATTGATGTAATTTTGTTTCCTCTTCTTAATGAGCTCCAGAAACAATCTAGATCTAGCTTGCATTGCTATCCTTGAGAACCATCGTACTGTCCTAAAGTGAACCGGCATAAGTGATGAAAATTTCTCTTACCTTAATAAAAAAATGTTTGCTTTCGGGTCCCTTCCTCAGCAATCACAAACCTTTCCTATTCGAAAAGGACTGTCTTTTAGTTGTGTCTCTGGCATTTCCCCCCTCTAATAATTATCATCACATTGAGGAACATTCGTTTCACACAGGCGTTGATACAGCATGCACATTTTTCCCTCTTTCCTCCTGATATTGAAAAGATGACAACAACAGAGCGAGCCCACATTTGAGCATTTTTTTTTTTTTTCAGTTTCGGCAGAGCCAGAGAGCGTGCTTCTCTATTCCAAATCCAACATAAACTTAGTTTCAGCTGTGAACTGTGCCCGGGAAGATTGAGCTGTGGAAACAAACGGAATAAAAATATCCGACCCTTAATTCTACACATTTTTTTTGTGTCACAAGTAGTAATAAAAACAACAACAACCACAACAACAACAACAATGATAATAATAATAATAATAATAATAATAATAATAATAATAATAATAATAATAATAATAATAACAATAACAATAATAATAAATTGCATTTTTTATAGCGCAATTCAATGACAAGCACGCTCAGTTCGCTGTGCAATCAAAACGAGTCAGACCAACTATAAAAGTGGATGTGGCCAAAGCGAAAGAAAAAAGCTACAATATTAAAAATGACACACCGCCGGCCAACCACAACCATCACATCACAGGTATTTTTTCACAACGTTTGGAAAAAAAATTCTGTTTTTTTTTCCACGTTTTAGGACCTAAAAAAACCTGAGTTTTATAAGTCGGTCCAACACATCTGACTAAGACATTGATTTAAAAAAACTATGCACGCTTTGTAAATAATGCGTTTGTTAACAGAAAGCTTAATAGGTAGTGGAGAAAAAAGATATTTTGAGATCACGTTCCTTTAATTTCATAATAAGTCCATGTGCACTCTTCTGACCCATTGGCAGTTGTTAAACCAATGTTTAGGAGAGAAGCATTACAATAATCAAGTTTGGATAGAACTAGAGATCTTACAGTCTCGTTTATGGAAAAAAAAAACATATATGCTGGCTATTTTTCTCATCTTGAAATATCTTTATAATGATATTCTCACAAAGTTCAGTAACACGCATCGACAAAGAAATATCATGAAGGGTGAGAACACGGAGATTTCGTAAAAACCTTTTTACCGTTGCTTATCAAAGTGATCATTGATACTGGTAGTTGTTGAAAGCTTTAGAATTATTTCACATTTTTGGGGGAACACTGTTGTTGGCCATCATTTGACCCTTTTCATTGGTCAAAATTCGTCAGAAATGTATTTGGAGGAGCGTCATGTTAATTTTAACCGAAATCCGATGCTAAGTCAAATTTTCTAGATTGGGATTATACGCGGATTGCGAACTGCAACGACGCTATTCCCAATGATCTTCAGTTCTATCTCTGACTTAGAGAGTCTGTGTAGAGTTTCAGAATCCGCAGCCTTCAGCTTTGACAGCCACCTTCAATCCTTTTGAGATTTCTTTCTCCTGACAAGGTGCCTTGGCGTTTGGCACTATCGAGGAAATTTATTAGCATTATCTTGCCATGGTCGTTGAAATATCAAGAAATAATAAAAAAGCGTATATATATATATATATATATATATATATATATATATATATATATATATATATATATAGTTTGAAGATTTTTGGACGTCACCCTCAATTTGAATACGGGGCTATATCAACCATACCACAAACCGAACAGCAAAATCAACTATATCCACCGTGATAGCAACCATCCACCCCCCCATCATTAAAAACTTGTCGAAAGGGATCGCATTCCGCCTCTCAAACAACTCTGCTAATGTCAATATTTTTAACAAGGCAGCAAAGCCATATCATGCCGCACTACGGACAAACGGGCATAAACAACAAATACAATACACCAAAAGCGATGAGCCGGAAGAAAAGGCCGCCAAAGCAAACCACAATCACACTACTGGGGAAATAAATACACCACCCAATGAAAAAAGAGACGAAAAAACAAGAAGAAAATACGAAAGAGAAACATCATCTGGTTCAACACCCCATTCAGTGTAAATGTCGCCACCAACTTCGGGAAAATGTTTTTCGGACTCCTCCACACGTGCTTCCCAACAAACAACAAGCTGCACAAAATATTAAATAAAAACACTGTAAAGCTAAGCTACAGCTGCATGCAGAATATGAAACACATCATTTCTAACCACAATAAAACAGTCCTTGAATCTACAAAGGTAAAGGAATCACAAGGCAAGACTTGCAACTGCAGGGATAAACAATCTTGCCCACTCAAAGGCCAGTGCCTTCAAAGGGGAGTGGTCTACAAGGCAACTGTGGAACAGAAACCCTCGAAAACACAAGACACCTATATAGGAATCACAGAAAATGAGTTCAAAACCAGATACAATCAGCACACGTCGAGCTTTCGATTCCACCACAAGAAATCAGCCACAACTTTAAGTGAATTCATATGGAAACTTAAAGAATCTAAAACCGAATACCACTTATCATGGGCTGTAATCGAAAGAGCGCAGCCATACTCGGCGGCGACAAACAGATGCAACCTTTGCATAGCAGAAAAATACTTCATTCTACACACAAAACCAAGCCTCAACAAAAGAAAGGAAATATTTTCATCGTGCCCCCACCGGAAGAAACATTTACTACAAAACTATCAGTGGCGCGGAAACGAAAATAAACAACAACACAGGGTCGGAACGGCAAGCGCAAACGAACACGCCTCAGTCATACCCGAAGAGAGCGGAGGACAGGCGACAGCTTTGTCCTCCGCTTGAAACACAAGTGTAATATGCATGGAAATTTAAGGTAAGATCTTCTATATTTATATATATATATATATATATATATTTTAAACGGAGATATAGATTTCAATACAAAAATAACCAATCTTGCTCATTCCGATTACTGGGAATGAATTTAGCAAAATGTCCCCATAGAATCGATCGGTGCGTTTTCTCAATGGGCATTAGGTAATTTCTAGAAAATCACTGAACTTCTATTGACAGACATAATTAGATCTACTTAGAGCCACAATTCAATTGATTAAAAAAAATAGTGAAATAGACCCCAAAAAAATATTTAAAAAAAAATTAAAAGCACTCAGAAGATCGCAGTCAACTACTTTTTTTAACGTTTTATGAGAAAAAAAATTTTTATTTATTTATTTTTTTGTATCATTACTTTCACAAAAGCTTACTGCAAAAACTTAGTGGTACCGGTAATATTTATAAACATAATTCTAAGCGCATTCAATTTCATTTTTTCTTTTGTTTTGTTAATTTTGTGCCGAGCTAAATATAAACTTAAAAAGTCAAGCCTAAATTGAAGATGTATCCTACTAGTCTAGGCTAATATTTATAATAATGTATACTGACATAGCGAAAAAGTAAGACATAATGGATAAATAGTAAGGTAACTGGACATGCTAGAAACTGTTAATATGTATTTGCCAAAGTTGTTTCGAAAGCCTTAAAGGAAATCGATAATAAGATAAACCAGGATAATTGTATAGGTTCCTCAGATTCTTCGTTTAATGCGATTCATCACGACATTGATGAATAAAATGCGAAAAGGAATTCTAGATCACCGGAAGCATTATTATGATATGACTTCAAAGGGACAATACCCTCGCGTTTTTTTACTTTCAGTTTCAGGTTTCACATTGTTCGACGATATCAAGACGTAAGATTTTATTTTTTTAATTTTCTCCTTTTCCTTAAAATGCTTAATATTTGCGACGGTGTGAGATAATATAGTGCAAAATATCATAAGAATGGTTTATTCTGTCTTAATTAAGACTTTAGAAACAAGGTCTTGATTCTATAATTAATCTGCTAAACTTCAAATGGGTATCATTGCAGTTATCGGCCGAACTCACTTAAATTATACTTATTGATTTGATATATGCTGAACACGAATATGGTTTTATTTGTTCCAAATAAATACTTTGCAAGATATAAGCATTTTTGTGTTGCTCTAAAATCCCATTAAACGTTTAAGTTTCGATTTCGTCGGGCAACATTCAGTTGTGAAGCCTGATCAGAATTCTGGACAATCTGGTCTAGTCTAGCCACCAGGACTAGAGAATCTAGATCTAGAGGTAGGCCAGGAATTTTTTTATGACCAGGTCTAAAAGAAACTCTAAATCACATAAGATTCATAAATCCACTGAGGCAGGATAAAACCCAGATTGTAGTTGTCAATATAAAACTTTCTAGGTCTAGTTCTAAATAAAAAGCAAATATTGCTAATTACCAAGACTTGATCTAGATCTAGATCTAGTTAGATCAAGATCTAGATACTCTTATTATATTTTTTGCTAGTATGTGTACAAATCTACAATCAGGTTTTGGTATTTTTTATCACCATTGCTATTTTTTTCCCTCCTGCAATTGGCTTTCATCAGTTTGCATTAGACTTCAAGTAGCACTACAAGAATCCCATACTACACTACTAGTACTACTACTATTACTCTACTACTACTACTACTACTACCACCACTACCACTGCTGCTACTGCAGAATTCTGGTTTAGCTTTCAAGATACGTGGCTAGAGACACCAGACCCCTGGTCTCAGATGGCCCTTCCATCAGTATTTCACCCAATTTCTTGTGGATAGATTTTTTTTTCTTTTTTTTTTTCAAAGGATCTGGACAAGATGGTATGCACAACGTTGTAGTAACTCAAAACATTTTATGCATTGTATAAACTTAGTGATAAACAAGCTACTCTGCTGTGTAAGACTAGCCAGAATATATATCTATATATATATATGCACAATGAATATTTGCAACCCCTTCATGCAACAACAGACTTGAAATGCGTAAACGCCCTTAAGAGATGAACATTGGCTTCATTTTTTACATTTGTTTTCATGATGCCATGGTTATAGTGAAGATGCTTCTTTCTTCCTCTTTTTAGCTTTCAATTGAAGTACAGTGAAAGGTTTGATTCGGAAAGAATTGAAAAAAAAAATACTGTTTTAAAAACTGGATCAGTTTTTACTTCTATTAATTTTAGATCCATCTCAGACCTTTGAAATGGCCAGCAGAAGCAAAAGAATGCGAAAACCTAATTTTTCTGATAAGGAGACCACTAAATTATTAGAACTAGTGGATTCCCATACCGGGAGTATCATGGAGACAGCAAATACGCAGAAAGCAAATGAAATGAAAAAAAAAACATGGCAACTAATCGCCAATGAAGTGAGCGCAATTTCTCTGGTGCGGAGAGACAAGAATGAGTGTCGGAAAAAATGGCGAGTAAGTAGACATTTAAGTTCTTCTTTTCTTATCTTGATCATTTAATTTGTTTTTATAATTACTCTAGATCCAGAGACAGCACTTAAAATGATGTATATATATGACTCTGACAGATTGTTTTTAGAAAATGCCAGGCTCTCATCATCTTGGTACATTGTGTAGTCAGGAAACTCTCTAATTTAATTGCTCTTATATTTGAACAATAATTTAAGCAATATTCCAGTTGAACTTGTTTGTAAACATCATAATTGCACATTGTAGCTGTCAACTGAACTAAATCTACATTGTGTTAATCTATGTTTACTTACAGCAAGAACATGAAATTCGTGACATATATCAACTATAACAATCAGTTCTTTGAAATGTAGAATGCTGATGTTATTGATTATTCCTTTCAGGATCTTAAACAGGCGGTTACCGCCTACAAGACCCACCGCAGGAGTACTGGTGGTGGCCCATCCAAAACAGAACCAGTATATTATGACTGGATATTAAAAATTTTAGAGCAAAGTGTGTCACAGGTTAAGGATATTCCTGGTAAGCTTCAATAATGCAAAACAAGACGATTGTTCTACCCATAACAAACTCAAACTGATTTTATGAATGCTAAATTTTAAACTGCTGCAATTATTAACATTAAAACTGTTTTTGAAATGTCTACCTGGAACATATGACATACAACTTTTACAATACATGTAATTAATTTAGTTCTTGAATGCTTGTTCCTTTTATTCAATCAGTGGCTTCCATCTACTGCATATATAGGTACATCTTTTCAATAAGTTAACTAATTCTGTAAAATCAAAAAGAAGAATGTGACGTAACTTCTGATGCTGAGTGATTAATTGCACTGTGTTTGAAGTATTCTGTAGATTACAATATTGAATATTTATAGATTGAATTTCCAGTCAGAAATAATAGGTTGTCTTCCTCTAAGACTGGAATTTGAATTGTTATATTTTCTGTTTCATAATCTTTTCTTTTTTGACTTAAAGTTAGTTATTTTGTTTTTTTTCAGTCTGTAGTCCTTACTCATGGGCGGACCCCATTAACATCAAACATGAGGATCTAAGTGTTGTTCACACCAATAGTGGTATGTAGAACTAGGAGGATGCTATTGAAGAAAAACGAAAGAGTGATAAAAAAAGGATAATTGTGTAAACTTTAGAGTAAAAATTGGTTTTCATTTTTTTAATTATAGTAATTTTTGTATGATCCTCTCACCTCTAAGTGTTTATTATAATTTTTTTATAATGCCATTACAGATATATGCCCCTATTCAGGAGTCTGCTGCTTTAGTTAGTTGATATTAGAAGTATGGAGAAAAATTTTTTGAGAAAAGTTAAGACAGAACCACAAAAGATTGCTAAAATAGGTCGAACTGGCGTGCCTAACACAATCAGTTTAATTGTACAAATACCGGTATCTAGTAATACATGTATACTTTCATGAAATTTATTTTCTTCAAAATATACCATCAAAAATTTTTTTTTTTTTAATTGTAGACAGTGTGTTTACCTCAACACCAGCTGAAGGCAACACAATTGGTAAAACTGCAAGTTCAGAAAAGGGTTATAGCCCACCTCCTTTGCCATTAGCTCCATCAGAAGAAGCTCACGAGATGGCACCTAACAGTAACAAAATGAACAACTCACAAGCAAAATGTGAGCTACAGCAACATCCAGGAATGGCTGCAAACTGTGCCAACATCTTTCTTAAGGCAGCAGCCAGAAAACGGTAAAAGACAGGTTTTACCTTTCATCTTATCCAGAGGAGAGCTAATTTCCACAATCTAATTTGAGTATTTCTTCTTGTTCAGTTCAACTTCAAGCATTTTTGAGAGTTGTATTATAAAAGTAATAAAAATCAGTTATGTAAATGTACATTTTTAAAGTATAAAGCCAGATTTGCTATCATCTGAATTTGTAGTAGCTTTTGTTTTAAAAAATAAATTGCAATAACAGCTATATATTTTTTTAAACAATCAGAAGTAAAAGGGTAAATGCAGACTTGCCAACATTATGCTGTAATTCATTATAGTGACGGCCAACAAGTTACGCTTTATGGGCGATTCTGTCAAAATTACAGCCAACGGGCGACCATTATGGCTGTTACATCACTGTTTCGATTTAGCCCTGTTGTTAGTTCTGATCGTTTTGCCTAGTATTATCAAATACATTTTTTTTTCAATGTATTTCTCTTTTTGGGGTATTCAAGCTTAAATTAGGAATCGATATTAAATTATGGGATTGTCAGGCGTATAGTTCAGTGAGTTGAGTTCAATAGTGGAGTGCCTCTTGTCTGTGTTGCACCGCTCACCGTTGGCTTTTTCCGCCAATACTGAATGAGCAAAATATCTGATATCATAGTTTAGAGCCGGATAAAAAATTGTTTCCTGGGAGTTGCGATCAAGCTTCTGAATCTCATTGTTTCCATTGATATTTCTTGCGTGAATGTGTCCATTTAAATTGCACTTGAACTTTCGAGACAATAGACTGTCATTTCATCCAGATCTTATTCAACCAACTGAATTCCATCAGAAATATATCTAGATTTACATCTTCAAGATAAACACTGCTTTTAAAGAAGGGATTCTAGAATCCATAATTACTTAGGCCTTGGAGATTTAGATCTAGATTTAAATTTAACCTTACATCACTGTTCATATTTAACCCCGATGTACCTCTAGTGTAAATGCTTAAATCAAATTTTTTATCAGCGCTTTTTCATGTTTTGGGTTTTGTTTTATTCCCCCCCCCCCCAGACTCTAACAACTTAGTCTTCTATCTTGGAATTGAATAAATTATATAACTTTCGAATCCTGTCGGCTCTGTTTCAGGCTGAATTGCTATAGCCTACTCTATAGGCCTAGATTTAAAACATTTAAATATGTTGTTTTATTAAAATTTGTTTTCAATTAAATCTAGAATTTTGTAGGTATGGGTGATAACTTTATAAATACTGGGAAGAGAATTTCATGTAAATTTACGGAATTTTGTATATTTTGAACACTGATGTGATTCTGTAAGGTTGAGTATTTTGAAAATTTTACGGAAAAAGAAATGGTGAAAATTTTTTTCTATGACGAGTACAATATTTTTCCATCATTGAGTAGGCATATCAACCTGAGCGAAAGTATAAAACTGGACGATATAATATATTGATAGCGCTTATTTTTTTTTATTTATATTTTGATATCCAATATTGAGATTTGTCTTGTAGTTGCAATAATCCAAGATATTGGTGACGTCGAGTTGTTTACATTAACGTACATTCGTCCAAAAAATTTCGTTCTCTCCACCTTCACAGCCAGGCTTTGCCGTTATTTCTAATAAAGGATCATTCTTATCTTCATCTGATATTAGCTAATATGACCTTTTTTGGGGGGAGGGGGGGAGGTCAAGATACATTATCTATGAAATCTAGTTGAGAAGGTCAATGAGAAATCTAAAGTGGAGCTAGAATAATCCTGGGTAAAGATCATTAAGTGGAAACCTGGCAGGAGACTATAATTAAAGTAGGTGATTTAAACTCCAAAGCAAGTAATTATAAATCTAGATCTAAATGTTAGTTTTTTTTCTCTTTATACGGCCAGGTGGAACCTAGTGAGAAGCTTTAGACCTAATCGATATTGATCATATTCAGCTCAAATGTCTAAAAAAGGTTAATATAAGTAGAGTAGTGCTCAATATATGTAAGCTAGAATATAGGCCCATATGTATTCTCTGATGAGTAAACCTTTATGGTGCCTCAGTTGGGCCAGTAAAACTCAGAAAGCAATAACATTTGGGGGACACAGCTGTATTAGGGTTACAGGTCATTCAACCTCTTAGTCTGAGTACAGAACAAAAAATTTAACATAATCAGTAAGAAAAAAATGCTCCACAATCATGGCTCTGTGTACAATCACATTTTATTTTAATTTAGAGGCAAAGGGGGTGGGTGGGGGTTGAGAGAGAATGCTCCTGCCTACGCCACTAGCGTTGGCCAATTCTAAAAAGTTCATTAAAAATATTTGTGTCCAGTTCTCATCCCTAAGAAATCTTTTAAATACGTTTTGGATCAATCAGAGTGATGCACTTGTATATTTGTATGATATTTTTTGTTGACGTTGATTGTCTGATGATTACTCTGGAATGTCAAAAATTACTGTGTGCGGAGGTTGGCAGTACTCAAACCCTGATTTGTGGTTGGCAAGTCTGTGAATGATTCTTAGTGTTAGAAAAAATAACTGCATTCCAAGAAGCTGAAAAAAAAATCCTTTCCTTTTTTGTGAGTACATAATTATATGTATGGAAAGGCCAATTACATCTTGTTAGTCACACACAAATATCAGTACTGAGAAATAATAATCTCTGCATTATCCTAAGATGAAAGGGTGAGGTACAATGTAATTAGTTTTGCAAGCAATAAAAAAATTATCATTTTCATTTCAGACCACCTACAGAAGCTTTTTCTGGTGATGGCGACCCTCGTCTTTGGGACGAGTGGTTGAAGGTTCAGATAGAATACTACAAAGTTAAGACTGAACTGGCCAGAGAACAATTAAGGAAGTTGAGAGGCGATAACTCTGGATGTTAATGCTATATATTTACATGAATTTAATTTGTGACAGCTTATGTGTGATGAATAAATCTTTGAGTTGTAAAAACGTATGTTTTTTCAATGAGTTATTCAATTTTTGTTGACTTTTTTTCAAATTCAACTTTTTTTTCAAGCATTTAATGCAAGAAAGCTAAATATCAGACTTATACATTTTTTTTAAATCCACATTCACTTGTACCTTATAAGGCTTGTCAAACCAAAATTTCTTTTAGAGGAAGAGCCTCAAGCTTGATTTTAATCTATAAAATTTGGCACTGTATGAACAACGCAAAAAGAATTTTAAGAATCCATCAGTATATATTAAAAAAGTTATAGCCCTTTAAAATGTGCTGATTTGTGTTCCTTTTTCATACCTGTAAAATCATCGCAAGCCAAGTAAGTGTAACTGAAAAATGTTTGCTGTGAAGCTCTGTATCTTCTTTTACACAATAACACTTAAATGAAAATACACTTAATTTTTTTCAGACAGGTCCCAAAAGTTAATTTGAACTTTATTTTGGAATTTTTAAAAATTGTATAAAATTGAGCAAAACAAGTACATCTATTGCATTCATATCATATTAACTCTTTAGCTGTGTCGTAGACGTACTAAGTACACATGTATGTCCTCAACAGAGAGAGAGCTGTCCACTGTAGATGTAGAAGGTGTGTTAATATCCTTTCCCTATTTGTTTTTTTTTATGCCTTGAGGCAAGATTCAAACCTTTGTCTTGAGGAAAAAACAGAACTTAGCATCAGACTTTTTTGTGTTGGACTGTGTTTGTAGCAATAAACCCATCCTCTGACGCAGTCGCTAGAAAAATCTTTAGCTCACAAGGGAGACAAACATGTAGCAGCCAAGGGGTTCAACATTAATATGAAATCTTATAAATTAAAAAAAATCTACCTAAGGTTCACTCTATGAATAATTCAGGAAAATGCGGAGTCTAAAAAAAAAATAAAATCGATGAAATTTTCACTGTGTAAAGTCAATTTAATGAGAAACAATGGTCTTTCACCAGTTCAAATGAAAAAAAAATAGTTTGTTTAGTTTTTTTCCAATCAATTTAGAATTTTAAACAATGTTTATTAGCTAAAAGAGAAAAATAATCTAAGAAAAAGATCTAAGATCGTGATTCTTGTAGGTAAAAAAAGTTACATTTAAAACGAATATTTTAACTTGAAGAAGTTGTTTATTATACACATATTGAAACTGACTCAAAACTAATATCTGGAAGCTCTGATTGGTCACTTGACCACTTGTTAAGGTGATATTGTAAAGTAGTTACAACATGTTAAAATCAGAGTGTTAAGCGAAAAAAGGTATGGTAAAACTTAAAGACTCACAAATGTTTCAAATGCCAAAAAGAATAAGAATCTATGGTTATCGAGACCAAAGGGAAATTGAAACTAAAAAAGTACGATTTGGTCCCAAGAGTTTGGAGGTATGGTACAATTTGCAGATGACGCATGATTATTTTCCGAAGTCTGCACACTCACTGAGCAGTGTCATTTCTAGCAGCACCAAGCACACGTAGAGCAATACACATTTTCATTCACTAATGTCTATGATTGTCACAGGCTGGGCTCAAAGCGACCGCCTCTCTTGCAGGGGATAATGCCAAAACTGAGCTGAGTAACATCCAGCCATTGTGCCCACACTTGTTGCTATGGTGTTCTTCAATCTGGAGCTGGGACTAGACATTTTCAAATTTGTAGAATGGGGTGGTTGACAGGACTTTCTCCTTAAGACCATGTCTTGCAAAGCTGCAAGCTTCAGAACTTTCGATAGCAATCTACCAACACGCTCGACTCCATTTCATCATAGTCCAAAATCCTCCCTTGGTCTGCTCCAAGCCTACAACATTGTTCACCCCTAGTGTGCATTTACTTCTTGCCCTAAACTCAATGCAGGCATGTTATTGTTACCCGATCTAGCACTTGGTGGGCAATGGAATCTACAAGCTGCAGAATCGCCCACTTAGGAAGATATATTTTTGCAGCAGTTCTGTATCATAAAACTGCTCCAGGGGATTTAGGCGATCGTGAAAAACTCTTTCTTGTCCAGAGCCTGGTGCGCATTTCTTGCTGTGGCCGCCACTGTTATTCACATTCAACTGAATTTTTAGTCGAGAAATTAAGAATGAAGACAGCCCTTTCAGTCGGTGTAAGTTAGTACCTGCTTGCGCATGCCGTACTAGTGCACTGAAACAATTAGGACAATCTTGTCTGGCCCTTAAATTTACTACTTCGTTGTGCATACAATCCCACGTCTAGGGTTAAAAAAAAATAATAATAAACTTCAAACTTCTCAAACTGGATCTAAATACCTTTTGACTTACATGTATATATCAGGAATGAATTTCAAAGTTGTTGTCAGAAAACAGAATTTCGCAGGTTCTCCCATATTATTATATTGTACACACAATGCAGTAAGTATTCACTTGCAGCTATAAATATCTATATCATCAATACATGTATATACGTCATTACATGTATAAATATGTTATTATATATTATTATTATAATATTGTTTATGAAAGTTTTGCAAGTCTTCAATATTCTAATTTTGTTTTTTATTAAACGAATTTAGTTGTGTAAAGTTTTTTATTTTTTATAATACTTTAAGTTTAAAAGCAAACACAGGTCTCTCAAAAACAATCAAACAATGCCCTATTCACCTCAAAGTGAAAAGAAAAAAACTTGCTATTTGATCCCATCCAGATATCATGGCCTATGCCACTGATGATCCTGCAATGACAGTCAAGCATCCTCTGGTGAGTTCATATTGGGTTTTATCACAAAAAGTGATCTTCATACATCATAAAGATTCTATCTTTTAAAAAAAATGAGGATTTTTATTTATTAATTTTATAATTATTTAAAAAAAAAAAACTAGTAATTAAGAAGTTTGCCTTTATTTATTTATTTATTTATTTATTAATTTAATTTTTTTTTTTTTTAAATGTAAGTCATGCAGAATTTTTTTTTTTTTTTTTTTTTTTTTGCCAAATTCCTTAAGATTTGATCTTTTAAAATAAATGTAGCAGCATCCTCATATTACAGATTTAGATCTGCTCTAAGTTATGAATAAGCAGATATGGTGATCATTCTTTTGCAATCCTAATATAATTTTTTTTTAATGGTGAAATATATAATTTAAACATTTATGCTATATATACCAAATTAATGTGATAAAAAAGGTGAAAGATGGTATGTACCAAAACATCAAAATTAATGTTTCCAAGGATTATTTTAGTTCCAAGGCCACTGGTTTTTCTTTAAATTGTATGGAGTTCAAAGATTGAAAATTATTTAATGGCATGGGTCATAAGTCTTTCATAATACATGTACTGTTGTATTGAAATGATAGAATTATTATGGTTACTTCTTTGATGAATGTAAAATGAATTTTCATTGATATTGCAAGCCCCTTTATTTAGTGCATGTCACAAGACTGAGGCATTATTGTATTTTGTTAATTTATCGAATATCTTTTGCGTATCATTATAAAAAATGTGTGTAAGAAGATATTTTTAAGGTTGTAGAGAATTACTGCAAAAACATTTATAAAAAAGAAATGCAGTGGAAGTCGAGAATAACAACAAAGTATCGTTATAGTAAGGGTGCCAGCACTCCCGCAAAATGGAATAAAGAAGAATTTATTGTGATGAATGGGAGATCAGTGGTTTACAAAAATTTTTGCTGTGAATGAGATGCATATTATCTTGTGTGCCACGTACAGCTTGCTGGACAACATGGTGTTTGATACCACAGTACTGGTGATACTGATACTAGGCCTAGACTATGCTTAATGGAAGGGAACTGTGTACAGAAATGGTGCATAAGCCTGTATTGCTTGTTCATTTGTACAGTAACAATGCAGGCAAGACAAAATGCTCGAGATTTTTTTCCCATGAAAAATTTTGGTGCTATTGTTTTCTTTGTACACTCAAATCTAGTTGTCGTTATTACAGAGGAAAGTGGTATCGATACTCATTATTACAGAAATAAATCGAATTACTCAAAAGAAGGAAAAAACGGGGGTTTTCAGATCTGTCGTTATAACAATGGTTGTTGTTATTCGAGGTGTTGTTAAATATGGGTTTTACTGTAGCCCTTACCTTTTCATTAGTCTGTCTCTGAACTCTTCTATATACAAACAATGAGGACTTGTCTCAAAATAAATATAGCCTCTTGCTTCATAATGTGTTTCTATTTTTTTTTTCTTTTCTTTCTTTCAGCTTGAAGACTTCTTACAGCAAAACCCTGGCTGCGATGAAGAATCTGCAGAAAAAGCATTTCTTGTTTACCAGGATTTGACCGAAGGTACAGATTGTTGATGCTCTGGTTTTGATCAGTTAGCTGGCAAAGGTTTCAAACATTTTAAGTTATGTAATCCGCCCATTAGATCTCATTTTGGAGAAATATGTACAGAAGATAATTTTCATCAAAGTATCATAACTTATACATTCATTTTTTATTCAGAGCCAAATAATCAAGATTGCAAGTAGCTGTGAATAGATTTGAAGCATGATCAAAAGTTGTTCACCATTTAGGCTGCTAGAAACTAACTACATTTCTCTTACTGCCTATTTAAGTAAGATTTTTTCTTAACCCTCCCAACTTTTTCTGATACCACCACACACTCACTCCTTCATCTAAACATCTGCCCAGTGAGAAACTGGTGGTTTACAGAGATGGCTTACAGTGAAGCTCTTGAGCGGCCATACATCACCGGCCAGGTGAGCAGACGGCTACCTCGTCAAGCGGTGCTGCCAATCGGTGTGGAGGAACGAATCTCATTGCATGATGTACAGACATTCTTCTGCAAAATTTTTGCTTCTGGGGCACCAGTTAAAAGGTAATCAAATTGGTTTGTTTAACAAAGATAAAAACTTTAGAATCCCGTTTCAATATTATTTCTTCGAAGTATATTTTCCATGGAGAACTTGAAATGATAGCAATGTATAATTCTGGATATTTTTCGTATTTTTTCAGTATGTATTTTAGCTGTCAGTCTCTGTAAGATGCTTTTGGGGATCTCTTGATGTGCACTCTCTGCCACGCTTGTGTTTGGTTGATGAATTGTTTTGCCTTCCAGCTTATCTTTTTTCTATATCCTCATTTTTGCAGCTTGACCCTGGCTGTGAATGAACTAGACTCTACAGTAGTCTACTACAAGTTAACTTCAGGCCTCTCACCTCCAGATCCGCCAGAGGTCACAACGCAACGCAAGCAGGACAGAGATGCTCAGTTTGATAGAAAGCGTCGACACCTAGCGGCTTGTGTCCAGCAAGCTATGAAGAGGACTTCTCGTGAAGTGTTTGGAAACATTGCTATGGAATAGACTTAGAGGTGCAGAGTGTTTATAATAATGTTATGTGGCTTTCTGCTCAAGTAAAGTTGATAACTGTTAGCTTACAAACCCTCTAGAAGACAGTGAAAAATTTTTAAGTTTACAGACCCTTCTAGAAGATAGGGAAAAACTATGAAGGTATGTAAACTCGTACAACTCCGCCCTCTTAATTAGATTTCAGAAGTTTTAAATTGCTTACAAGTATTTAAATAACTGGGTACACTCTTCAGCATTCTTTATATTAGATTTCAAGGTTCCCATTTAATAGAGCAGTACTTGTTATGATGTTCAGGCAGCTGCACAGAAGAGTGAGAAAATAAAGATTCACACTGTCTGTGTTGAGAGACAACTTCATCAAAGAGCTATATCTGTCCAACTGAAATTTTCTTCATGATTTGCAAGGACACCTCAAAGTCTAGAATCACCACTTCTGATAGTGTTAAATGAATCCTGTGTGAGAGTGGAATCCTCGTAACACAAACTTTGTTAGACCCTGTTCGTACAGTACACCTCAGACTGAACAAATTAGTTTGGTCATTTTTTAAAATCATTGGATGCAAGTTTCGTTGCAAAGTCATACAAGGCACCAAGAGGGAAGTATCAAAGTCAAATTACTACATTATTACCTCGCTTGTTTTTATCAAACAACAATAAGGACCTGAATAACAAAATATTGCTATACTGTACAACTACAAGATTGAACCTGAATTTTTTTTCCCCAGCCCACTATATCCATAATTACTTGCATATATGTTTCAGGGTAGCATACCGCCCCAGGCTCTCCAGGCTTGTGGCTTACAGTTAGCAGAGTGTCTACACCACCACTCTTTACCTTTTCCACCTACTGTCCAAGTACCCAGGGCATTAGCTCTTTGATTCTGTATCTTATTTTCCCAAGAGTCTGCTGCTTGTTTGCTGCCACCCCCTCTTTTCATTATTTTCTCTCTGTCTGTCCATACTTTGCCCCACCCTACCCCTAATTTCATAATGTAGCCTTTCTTATAAAAGTTAAACTACCAAGTATTTTTGCTCAGGCAACCGAGCAACTAGATTTCTATGTCAAAAGTGTGCTTGCCTGCCTGCATTTGTGATTCGTTGGACCTGAGCATTGGTTTGAGATTAGTTCACTTGATGCAACACATTTTAATGGGTTTAAAAAAAGGAATTTTTCGTTGGTTTGGTGAATGCAAGGTGCTTTTTGAGTGTGATACTGTTGGATCCAAGGTGCATTGTTTTTATGTTAAACTTTCTTGAGAGTCGAACAAAATCGATACTTCAATACTTCATATTGCCTATAGTGGCGCCTCTTAAAGATCTGAGTCATGCTTATTGTTTTTAAGTAATTCAGTATTTTGGGATAACACTTTACAGTGATAAATGGACATGTCTTAATTTGGGGAGGGGGGTGAGGAGAAACATTCTGTCTTGCTCGAGTGGAATCATGAGGCATTAAACCCATCTGCTCATGGTTTAGGGATCAAATCAACAAAGAATGTGGATGGGATATCAGGGCAAAGGTTCTAACCTGACTATCAACATTAACACTCCTCCTATATGGTGTGCTGTTTTCCTCTTTGCCGTAATGATAGGAGTCAGTTGAGCACACATTCTCTGGCAAGAAATTTATTTTCCTAGAGAATCAATGTCAATATGGGCTACCTGTGAAACATTCATCTAGTACAATATGTGAGTGAAACACAGCATCAGAAGAGGTTAAAAAGAAAACCAAAAAAAAGTAATATGCTCATATAGGAAATAAAATTGTGTATAATAATCAAATTGATTTATAAGTGTATGAAAAGTGCACATAAATGTATATGTGTTTCATTTTGATAAAGTTTCATTATACCTAGTTTTGAATTTTCATCAATGTGTAATCTGTATGGTTATTGTGATTTGTAAGCGGGTTTTCACCACAGTAAGTCGTTCTGTGCCTGTGCACGTGAATCTTACCCTTTTTGCAAGGACATTTTTAAAAAAAATCTGCAATGACTTTTGTGTCAGAGTCTTGATGTCACATCATAAATGTCAACAGATTCACCTTTTATTTATTAATTTATGTTTTAGCAAGATGTTGAATATAACAGGCGGCAGAACATTTTGCTGTCCAAATTTATTGTAGAGTATCTGTTGTTTTTTTTGGTTCATGTTTTTGTGAAAATCCTTGATACTTGTTCATTCTCATGCCATGAGAGATTTAGTTTCCAACTAAAGATAATCATTTCTTATTTTATTACTTTGCCTGCGTCTGCTTAACAGGTGACTTTGCAAGAAGTGAGGAGCACAAGTGTTTCCCACAGCCACTTAGCTTTTGAACAAGACACAGATTAGAGCATAAAGGCTGTGTTTGCACTTTGTATACTAGATAGGTTTTTGTTTTCAAAACAACCCATAAGTCACATTTATGTTTCTATCTTGACCCTTGATCTATGGGAAATAAATGGCATTGTACTGAAGCTTTTTTGTGCATGGTTCTTGGACTTAATAAATGTGGGTAAAACAGAGAGACAAAGAAATGAATTTTAAAAGAGAGAAAGTGCTGTATTTCTTTGGTTGGTATTCATCTCAAGGTACAGGACCTCTGGGATATTTGTGAGAGAAATACATCTTAACCTCTTTGTCATGGAGGTATTTTCAACCACCAGGATAGGGCTTATTCTGGTTTGAAGAGTGATATGATTCGTACATTTTCAACATCCCTGAATTCAATTATGAAATCGGATTTTGAATTGCTTTGCATTCAGTGCCTCTTTTTCAGTGTATAAAACTGGACATAATTGTTATTCTAAGCGTTGTAGGGAACGGCGGCAAAAAAATTGGACGTATGATGTAAGTTACATGTCACAAAGTGGTCAAAGGATTTTGCAAATGAAAATGTATAAGCAAGCAGCATATGCATGCATATTCATGTACATATTTTAGAGCCTCAAAGTCTACTGACTGGCTCATCCCACAAGATGGATTTTCCATGTAGCAAATAATGTTGATAGTCAGGTGTTGTGAAGTAGGAAGGCAAAATTATCCTTTAACATTGCGAGGGATGACTTTTGAAATTAGGATATTCAAGGAAAGACAAGTACTTATTGTTGGAAGCAATAGGAAAGTGATTCATGGCAGACAAATATATTTGAAATATTACACAGTACACCTTGGAATCTAGCAATCAGCTCAGTTTGGGTGAAAAGTTTGAGAAATCCAAGGTATGTTTTGGCTAAATTGTTATGAAACATGAAAATTAAACAATCTATCTTGCAAGGATGTATTGGCAATAAATGAGTGCCATGAAAGACTTTTTCATTAATCTTAAAGAGAGGAAAACATTTGTTAAAAAAGATATATATATATATATATATATATACATGTGTATTTTTTTTTTTTTTTTTATTTTTGTAAGCTCCATAATATTGAGAATTTTATGATGTTTAATATATATATATATATATATATATATATATATATATATATATTAAAAATCATAAAATTCTCAATATTATGGAGCTTTCAAAAATGTATATATTTATATTTATATAGTTCTAATTGTTAAAACCTTTAAACATGATTCAAGCCACATGCAACCCATTTCAATCGAATACAAGATATAGGTTTATTTACTAGAATGTATACATCTTACTATTTTCACACTGCCTTCTACCTTATCTCTAATTTTTTCGAAGTGTGGAATGGTGGCCTTGTGGTGAGACCTCTGACTTGAAGTGGAGAGTTCCTTAGTTTGAAACGAATCCATATGGAAGCTAGATTTCGTTGTGTATGTATATGAAATGCACATCACTCAGTTCATTATAATTATGCAGGCTAAGGTATTTATCTTGAAGAGACATTACTGAAACAAACATTACTTGTAAAAATAATTAAGATTTCATGTTTTTGGCCAGGTGCAAATATAAATTTTTGTAAGGTAATAAGATAAATTAATCTATGCAATAAAATGTGACCATAGTACAGGCTTTTGATATTGAATCTGAGTTTGAGTCACAAGAGCTTAAATTTGTTAGGAAAGAAATCATATAGCCTTCCTTGGTTTTTCAAACCAATCTGGCAGCCTGATTTGAAAAGATGTACTGTGCATGTAACTTCCTTATGTTCTCTTCAACTACACAGCAGAAATTGCGATGGAGTTATCCAATCTTGTGTGAGGGTATCAAAACATTTTTTCCTGTTTTATACTCAGGTCAAAGATTACAATGAAAAATTGCAAGAGTCACCTGCTGATCATTAAAGTGCACTCTGATTGAAAAACAATGCAAAATTAGTCAATTCTTGTTATGCAATACCTGGGATAGTGCCTGTATTGAGTTATTGTGTAGCTGTTGCTTTGGCATCTACAGACATGCTTTCTGTGATCATGTGGCATAAATATGGTAATGAAATTCAGTGTCATTGAATATAATTCATAGCCCCTTTCTGCACAACATAAAAGAGCAGAACTTTGTGAAACAATGCATGGCATTCCAAGAATCAGCAGTAGTTTCCTGGCTAAAATGCCTTTTGTCTTTTTTTTTTCCTTGCTCAGTGTTTTTAGTTTTAAGTGTCATAAGCAACCAGTCTCCATTTTAATCAGTATTTTACAAAATTGATGTGGTAAAGCTATGTATCAGAGTGCATGTAGTCTGTGTGGTAAATCTTTGCCTGTTGTTGTTTTTCTTTGCTTTTTGTTCTTTCTTTTTCATGTATTTTATCTCCTTTAATTATGTTTCCCTTTTTATTTTGTCTTCCACTTTTTACAATTTGTTATTGTCTTTTGATACAATACCTGACATGATAAAGCTACATGGAAAGGGAATAGAACCAAGGACGGTAAATGAAAAAAGCAAAAGGAAGAAAATTGCTTCAAGTGCTATTGGCTATCAGACAAAGCTTGGGGAGCCAAAATCTGCCATATATCACCAACCTGTCTAGTGCACTATTGACATGTGATTTACAGAAGACTAGTATTCATTAATAATAATATCTAGATTAAAAAATAGTGAGAAACCTTAGAATAAAGAGACTTCAAAAAAACTGCCAAACGTTTTTTAATTGATCTTAAGTAAACTCTTAAGGACAAAACAGGATAGCTTTGGCAGGATTTTAAAACAATTTAACTCTGCACTAGTGAAAACTTTTGTCTATATGTTTTATAATTATATCCACTGGCCCAAAATGTCTCACAGCCATATACTCCTAATGAACCATCATTATAATATCTATGTGATGAAAAACAGCAATCTTTGAGAGACGTAATGATAATAATGCAAAAAAAAGCACATTTTCTCCCATTTTGTGAGTGTTAAGTTAGGACAAGAGAACTCTTTTTTATCATACTGTATCCCCATAACACTATGGTACAATAAATCTGGAAAAGCTCCTAATTCCTAATATAATAATCCTTCGGCTTGACGGCACTGACACTGTGGTATTTTTTTAACTGGAGTGTAATATGAAAACACAAAAACGAACTTCATCTTCACCCCTCAATACACACTTACACACTTTAAGAAATCATTGGTTAATCTGCAACAATATGGTATGTTGTCAACTTTCATGACTTAAGGTTTAAGTCATATCCTCTTCATCTGAAGATAAATGAAACTTGAATCTTACTCTTCTGTGCTCTTCTTGTGTCCTGTCTTCCACTACCTAAAAAAGATTTGTGTATTCCAATGATCTGGTACAGATCATCATGAAATTGTAAGAAGCATTTCATAGGAAAGGAGATGTTTTATCCATCACCTTTGTATAATTTCATTGACTTTTTTATCTTTAATTTCAAGTATTTTTCTTAAAAACCTCTCCATAGGTTAGGTTACAAAATTTCGTCCTGTTAATATTATATTTAGTTATAAAGAATAACTTATTAAAATTTAATCAAATTATATGTAAATTATTATCAAGAATCATTCGTTCCCCATTAATTCTGGTTTACTTACTTACTGCCCTTTTTGCCGTAGGCAATTAGGGCAGCTTTTTTTTTTTTTTTTTTTTTTTTTTCTTTTTTGCTGTTTCTGTAACAATAGCATTTTTACAAGATACAGTTGTTAGCCCTATGCTAAACCTACAAGTAGGGGGAGGGGGTGGATCGTATCTAGTCTGGCCTTTATCCTTTGACCTGTCCCGCTTGGGTGGCCCTACCAGGAGCACGAGGCTCTCGCCGGCTTAGCTCTCAGGGTTATCAAGGCACGCAAGCTCGCTCACCTCGTCAAGGTAACGATCCGTGAGGAGAATTCTGGTTTGCCTTAGTAAAATTCGCAACAAATACTTTGTTAGCCTTGAAAGGTTTTTAACCACAAAAGTACTGGAGAGTGGTATGAAAAGATGTTGGAATCACTGCACCCTGAGGTTTGAATTGCTCTCATGTATGATAATGGAAGTTAAGTACTTTGTCAAACATGAATTTGTACTTGAATGTCAAAAGTTATAGGAACATCTCGTGACAACAGGAATGATCAAAAGGAAACGCAGCAGAATGTATGTTTGACGGACTAACAAAGTGGCTAAGCAAAAGTAGGACGAGTGACAGATGCACTAAAAGCAACAAGGGATAGAGATGTGTGGAAAGGTCATGAACTCTTTTGTAAATCAGCAGGGCACCTGACTGATTGATAGGAACCGACCAACTAAAACTAAAAATAGACTTTCAGAGAAATAAACTCATTTCTATATGACTATCATCACTTAGATCCATAGACTATTTTATATCAGTGTCTGAATAGAGCTCTCCAAACTAATACATCTATTTAACCAAATATATAATCGTCGAAAGCATTACTTGTAAATTAATTACTATAGTTTTATTTAATCTTGGTGATACAAAATAATCAAATGGTTTACTTTTTACCATAACGTTAACTCATAGATTTGTGCATCAGATTTGTAGGTAGGTGTATTTGGCGGTTGCAGGCAAGTTATTCAGAAAAAAATATTTGTTTATATTCTATTCAGTTCATTTTCCTTTTTGTAGCATTTGATAAAATACCTCCCAATTTTGAGGTGTTTTAGATTTGACAAGTCAACCCATTTTCAAATCTTGATAAACATAATTTCCTGATACTTAATTTTCACATCATTTTGAAATGTTTTGATGTAAAGAAACAACATTCTCTATCCATATTTATCATTCCAGGCTAAAAATCTATTCTTGATTCCAAATAAAAATTCCAGCCAAACAGCATAAAAGTTTTAGGATTACACATTTACATAAATGATGTTGATGGATACAGTAATGGTGGATACTTTTCCTTAAGTTTGCAGTTTGAAAAAAATGGAACTATTTTCTTTTCAAATTCCATGCAGCTTTGGTTTAAATAGACACACGCATCATTGTAACTAAGGAAGCAAACAATTACAGCCTTTCTTTTTTTAAAATAAACAAGTATTACATGCATTGTTTTTATAAAAAAAATGAAACTAAAGTTCTGAAGATTTATGTTGCTATCATATCAACAACACTTCAGCCATCCGAAAATTAAAAGAAATATTTTCAGTTTTCTAGTAAAATTTGTTTAAGCTGATGCAACAATGGCATTTAGTCTAAAAAAATATCAACTCACATTTTTTTGTTGGGTACTTAAGCTTAAAGACGATTGTTTTCTCTTCAAGTTTAATTCATTATAATCATGCAGAACTGTTGCCAGAAAGAAGCAAGAAAATATGAGGGGAAATGTATTTTAGAACCTTGAAAATTGCTTGTACCAAAGAAAAAAAAATCCTAAACACCTCTGAAGTTTAAAAAGAAGATTCATGGTACTGTGATACCTTAGTTGCAGTCTTATAAAGATCTAAAAACATGCCGATAACACGACTTTTTGTTGCTCCTGGAAAAAAATCACAGGTCTATGATTCATCATAAATGAAATTTTTTGTACAGGGTATTGTATCATTGCACCAAACTATAGCTCTGAAAGAGTTGGATCAAAAGCCATATCTTTTAAGTTTTATGACAGTATTATATGGAGGTAAAGATAAAAGCCAACAAAACATACACATCATGCAAAAAGATAGTGAACTCAAAGTGAAGAAAATTCAGTGTAAGAGAGTATATTTGTTTATTATAAAGACAAAAAAGAATGTTTGCAAATAACCGGTATCATTCTTCAAAGAAATTTAAAATTGTGGAATTTCGACAGCTTTGAGAATGGGTAATATTTGAGAACAAAATCAACATTTAAGAATCATAGTTTTTGTTACTTTGAATTTTTCTCATGAAACTTGATTGAAAGTTAAAACTGGAGCTGTTTATAATTTTACAGAAAAAAAAGGTCTGTGCAGTATAAATAAATTTGGAATGTAGCAATAGTTACCAGAAATAAAAAGGAAAAAAAAAACGGTTTAGGCTACATGTTAAAAAGAAATAAAAACACCATGTGTGTTTCAGATGTAGTAACATACATTTCAATTAACTGATATACCATTGTGTGAAAGCAATTCTCCTTAACAAGTGTATATAAAACAAGCATGTGATGAATGAAGTGAATACATGTATAACAGTCACAATCAACTTAGTATTCAAGCCTTTAAATGTTTTCTTTGCTTGTCCCAAGAGTCCCATGCAATATTTCCCCACAATATTTTATTTCCAGATAAAAATAAAAGATGGGTGTTCGCATTAAAAAAAAATCATCTTCAGCGATATGTTTAGAGTTTGAATAAGAATGAGATATGATAATGTGCAAAACTTTTTATGGTGGATAATCGCAGCATTATATTCAATTTGGGAAGCTTGTCGATTATCAAGGACAGGTTGTAACATCCATTATCTATCACATGAAAGCAATCGAAAGTCAACAGCAGATGTTCTATGGAAAACGAACGACCAGTCTTGGTTGCAGAATCCGACTCAGATACATGGATTTCATTTTTTAAAGTTAAAAAAAATCTCACATTAAACAACCGATTTGATGTTGCTTCTTTTGTTCAGCTTTACTTTTTTTTTCTTTGCATTTTATACTATTGTCTTGCAGAAAACATTCAGAGGAAAATATTTGTGAACATAAATGTGATATTTGTCATAAAATATACTGTCCCTTTTATTATGCGTGATAAAGAATTCCATGGATGTGAAAATAATTATGGCTTGAATGAATGTATCAATTCGCCGTAGTGGAGAGATAAGAAGAAAAATTAAATTGTTGAGAGTAAAATAGATAGTCCAGTGAAATACTTTTTTACCTTCCACAATGGCAAAATTACCTTGAAGTTCAAAGATTTAGCTGAATGATGCAAATAATTTTAATATAAAAATTATCTGATGTTAAAACTCATAGAACTACACATTGCAAAATATCTGTCGTCTCTTCATTTCTTGCTACTTGTATTATATAAAGGAAAAGAGAAACTGCATTATTAAAATGTACAGTTTTAATTTAATGTATAAAATTTCTTTATTACTATAACCATAGATTTTTGAATGATAAATGCACATGTGCCACTTCATCACTTTGACTTCATGTTCTGGGTTTTGTTTTGTTTTTGTTGCATGCAAAATTTCAATGTTAAACAATGAAAATGGGCGGTTTGCACATTTATAGAAAATTCATTTAACGTTAAAACTTATATTCAAATTCCATGTACGCCTAAGCCTCAATTAAACTGAATATTTAGAAGAAAAAAAATTGCAGAATGAATACCTAATCCTCAGTAAAAAAATTTTTCGAATTGGAATATTTATGCATGTATAAGTAATGATTGAAAGGTTTCAGTATTTCTTGAATCTAACAGTGCACACAGGATTCAAATAATTCCTTCATGCATACCGGTAATTGAAGGAGAAAAAAACCTGCATTAAAAGCTAAACAAGTACATGTACTTGCATAATGTTTTCGCATGAATCTCTGATTTATCAGCCATACAGTACATTTTTCAGTCATTTCATATCCAGCACCAAATACATGTATAGAGCGCATTTACATGTGCACATTTGCTTCATGGTGATTCCCGTTCAACTAAATTAAAAATCTCTTAATACAAAATGAGGCTAGATGTTACAATAATTTCTTATCATTATTCTTTGGTCTCTTGTAATGCTATATTTAAACAATAATAACATTGGCATAGCAGCAAATTGCATTAAAACTGAATTCACCAAGACTCAGGTTTGTTCCTAAGAAAGGCTTTTCCTGTCTTTTAAACTTCTTAAAACTGCATTAAAAAGAGGTATGGTCGGTCTTGTCTACTGTCAGGTATCTTTTTTGAAGTAGAAACTAATATTTTGGGGGGTTTACATTTTTTTTTTTTACTTTGGCGGGAAAACGTTCTTGGTGAATTGGCCTATGACGTTTCCAGCAGGTCTGTAGCTGCCGACCACAAAACATTTGCCGTCATTACTCTTAGCTTTTCCCAAGCCGAGCTCTACGCTGTCCTTCCACACAACCTGGGTGAAGTGGCCTGGCAACACAACACAATCAGATCAGTATTGATGCACAACGAATATAATGAAAAAAAAACAAAAGGCAAGTCTTATTCAGATATTTGAAAAAAATCCACCTAAAGTTACAAGTTTATGACAAAATGTAAAATTTTGATTTAAAAATATTCCTGGCCATAACCAGTCTCATAAAACACGCAGGAAAATAGTCAACTCAAAGACGTGGACACAATACAAGGACTAAAACAGTTCGAATTGATTGTGCTTGAATATAAAAGTCTTGGCACTGTTTGCATGCTATTAAATGTATTAATAAAATACAAGTACTGTACATAGCTAGGAAAAAAAGCGCTATAAAAAAGGTCCAGCTACCATAGTGTGTGGAGGCTTAATTTCAGGGAATATAATAATCATTGCTCTGGCCAAAGACAATTATCACACAACGGAGCATTTCGAGTATTCCCCTGCTAACAACTCAGTAACTGTGAAACTAACACTGTTTGAATTATCAGAGAAGTCCGTTTTACTCCCGAGTAGAACGCTTAACTAAAAAACTGCCAATTGGGATATTAAAACATGCTCTAGTTATCCGTAACTCCGACTTATGGGGATTACACAAGGTCGACTTGTGTAGTGCACACTCCTCAAGTGCACGCCATGACCTCATAAATCTGGAAAATTCCTTGATAATGATATGGAGAGAAGTCATGGTGTTACTGCCCCGTAGTATGCCGGGTTCTTAACAGTTTACCGTTTACATTCTCTCAACACCATGCTTGTCCCAAGGATATACATGTATATATTCAGGTGTCCCATTAAAGGCGGATCAGAGGGGATAAAGCCTGTCCTTCAATTGTTTCCAAAATAAACCAGCAGTGTCGTAAGACCTTCTCCTCTTGTGCTTAAAGTAACCATTACACACTAATTTATCATGATAATATCATAGTAATATCTCACCAGTTCCCATTGACTGCTCGGCATTGTAATCGTGCTTGCTGATCTCTGAGTACCAGTTTTCCGTCACCTGCTCACCTGCACATTGAAAGCGTAAATAAAAATATAAAGCTGTTTTCGCAAAGATTAAAATCTTCTTATACAATCGAAATCATATGGATCTTTTTAAGTAAAAATTCATTATCACATGATTTATGTTTAAATGTAAGCGCAGTTAAGGAATTGCGCAAGGCACTGCACCTTGAGACACTTTTTGCTGGACTTACTAGACTTCGAATAAGCGTTTTAAAAAAGGACCTTAAAAGACTTGGAAAGCGCAGAGTTAGATGATTTATTATTATTATTATTATTATTATTATTATTATTATTATTATTATTATTATTATTATTATTATTATTATTATTATTATTATTATTATTATTATTATTATTATTATTATTATTATTATTATTATTATTATTTCGATATTTTCGCACTCACTATAATATTAATACTTCCATCTCCCTCCCAATTTCCATATCAAATTTGAGTTAACTTAACGAACAGTGTTGCCCACTTATCGATATCATAATATAAATATTCAAAATCGCATTCAACATCAAAATCCCAGCGACAGACTCATCAACAGACATTGCCTATGCATTATTACCATTATAGCATTAATTTATAAACCCAACCAACTTCATTATCTATATCAAAGTCACATCTACTATGCCAATTGTAATGACTAACGCAAACCCATCCCAAACAGTCCAACATACCAGTGAAATCTGCTCCAGCGCTGCTCCACGCCTGGGCGATGTTCTCCCCGAGCTTGTCGCCGTTAGACAGGGTACAGTTGCTATGCTGGAAGGTGCCCGTCTCCACCAGATGGTCTGCCCAGTCCTGGGCGTACTTGTTCAGATCATTGCTGCAATACATAATTATGATAATTATGTGATTCTATGCATGACGTAGGTATAAATTAAGCAAGAAATTTTATAGACTACCTGCTATAACAAAGAGATGAACGGATGACCTTGCACGAGGGGAGTATATCATGTAAGATCTAATAATTTGATTAGTTTTATGTTCTCTTATTTTCCCAGAAATGACAGCGGCTCTCCGTCAAGCCCATTATGGGGCTGGTTAGATGAGATCCCATTCCACAACTAGATGGATCAGCAATGGATCGAGCAAGGATCACCACTGCAAGTCCAGCACTCCTCTGAACCGTCTTGCGGCCAAACAGGCAAAATAGAGATGATTGTCGCTTTGTCATGAGTAAAAAATAGTTGATCATCATATTTGGAGATAAATGGTAAGTCTAAAACATAAGTTTTTGTACATATATTGAGTATAATATACAGAACAGAAGGTATTTATGAGTTGTATGAAATCTTTGTCTTCGAGACAATGAGCCTGAAGTAATCAATGATGTTCATTTGATGTTCGAACTCTTTAAACCGAAATCCTAGGGACTGCATGAAGTATTTCGATAAAAAATAAAAGTATTTTTTTTTCTGTAAAGAAAAAGATATACTCGATAACTGATTGCACATTGATCCCATACTCTGTTTCAATGTTATACAATAGAATCCACTTAAAGTCAACACCTTTAAGGGAAACTCTTGCTTATAGTCAACTCTGTAGGTCCTATTTTGAAATTCTTTATAACATACTTGCAATGGTAAAAGTCAACTCTTCCATAAAGTCAACTATTTTTTTTCAGCCTCGGGGTGTTAACTATTATCCATACTCCTTTGTTTGTAATATCCTCAGTACTACAGCTAGCGAGCTAATCATGCTGTACTCACTTGAGCTTCATGGTGGGCACGCCATGCTTCTTGCGCCTGTCGTTGTGAGCTTTGAGACCCTGTTCGCGAAACTCTTTCAGGTCACCAGACGGGGCTTGGCCGCCAGATTCTTTACTCTGCGAAAGTTTGGGGGGGGGGGGGGGGGTAAAAGGAATTATCATAGAGATGTGAAAAACCTCTTGGTGCGTGTTTCATAAATACAGAAACGTGTATATAGGCCTAACAATATGGGTTAGTATTTAGATGTGTTATATATATATATCAACACTAGTAATAGTAGTAGCAGCAACAGCAGCAGCAGCAGCAGCAGCAGCAGCAGTAGTAGTAGTAGTAGTAGTAGTAGTAGTAGTAGTAGTAGTAGCAGTAGTTGTAGCAGCCATTTCAATGACCCACCACACCTATCTACATATTTGGAAAGACTTTAAAGACCCTTTATGTGTCTAATCAATACGACGTAGACCTATATAAAAATTAATGATAACTTGATAACTAGGAAGATGATTGGCCAGGACCACCAGCTTCAACCTCCTTAAGATGAGACAAGCTGGTGGGGTTTGGCGTTCATTTCTTTATATAACAGGCTTCAGTATAATTATTGTCTTACTCATGCATGGCGCAGTGTGAGTTTGGTTTTTAAACGTAGCTTTTTACAACCAGATCAATCATGGGGAAGCAGTATAAAACTAGTAATCATAGCTTGTAAAATCCATATTACTCTGATATAGGTGAGAGTATCTCTATGATGTTTGATATTATTCCGTCTTTGTAACTCGCTCATTTACCTCAGCCTCTCCACTTCAAATTATTTTCTCCATACTTTCAGCTTCTCTCTCTAAAATATCTCGCAAGTTTCCCCTCTGATCGTTGTCTCTCTCGTTTTCTCTATTTCTCTCTGTCTGTCTGTCTACCTCTTCTCTTTCTCTCTCTCTCTCTCTCTCTCTCTCTCTCTCTCTCTCTCTCTCTCTCTCTCTCTCTCTCTCTCTCTCTCTCTCTCTCTCTCTCCTCTTTCTCTACCCATCTCTCTACCTATCCCAATCCTTTTCTTTGACTTTTGCAAGCTCGTCCATCTTCTCCCTCCCTTGAATATTTTTCACTCACCACTCATACTCTATCTTTACCTAGTTCTCTACCATTCTCTCTCTCTCTCTCTCTCTCTCTCTCTCTCTCTCTCTCTCTCTCTCTCTATATATATATATATATATATATATATATATATATATATATATATATATTTATCTATCTCTCTATCCCTTTCTCAATCTTTACCTGGTTCTCTACCACTCTCTTCTCTCTCTCTCTCTATCTCTATCTCTCTCTCTCTCTCTCTCTCTCTCTCTCTCTCTCTCTCTCTCTCTCTCTCTTCCTTCGTCCCTCTCTTTGTTTCTTCACTTTACATCCATCTGTCTCATCAACCACACCCAGCCACAAAATGGATGCACACTATTATGTGTTTCCACTCTTGAGCTCCCTTAGGTCTCACAACTTACAACTCAAACTATTTTGCGAAGAGCGATCTTGGAAAACATTTATGTTGTAGCTATAGATGTACCTAACAGAAATATGTTCATTTACAGCCTCCCACAAACTGCGATGGACTGTGAAGGAGCAAATTATTAATGTTACAAAATCCAAATCTATTTACAGATTTCATTATCATGTAGGTTTAAATAACTGCGCGGCTAAGAATTCCCGCAGGGCTGTGCACTTTTATGCACTTAATGCGAAAATATACAGCTTTCTACTAGGCGTTTACTTTAAGAGCATCTAAAAACAGATTGGGAAAGTATACAGAATTCGTCGATTTCCTTTATTCCCTTAGTTAGCGTATCGACTCAAAGCTGTTTATCAAACATGAGGCAGAGTCGTGAACCAGCAATTCGCTCAAACTACCATCAAATCAATGTTAATATTTCCGGCTCTTATGATTTACACATTTAACTTTTGCATGTGTAACAAATTTTACAGATTTAGATTCATAAGAGCTTCGGAGCTTGATAATTAAATATTTTGTATCAACGGGCAGCTGTTTCATAATCCTTTTAAATAAATGAGCAAGTCATGCATGTTCCAAAGTTCTTGATGTGTAAACAGCTAAAACTTTTGTATCGAGATTTGATAATTGTTCAGAGAATATCAACTAAGTTCTGTGGATATTATTTCATGATAATTATAATGATCCTTATCACTACATAATTAGTGCAATCTAGTTTATCTACATTTTTTTGTTTAACGTACATAATGCACAAAAGTACATTTGTCTCATCTTATGAAGTCCGTGACGTAATTACTAACAAAAGGAAGCGGGTAGGCGAGGCATTGAAACTACCCGCTGCGATGCGAGGTCAGGCTGTTTCCTAGACCCCCTGCCTCGAAAATCGACGAAACCTGCGGTCTCGACCCACCTCGAGAGAGACAGACAGAAGAAGAGACCCAGAGAGATAGACAGATAGACAGACAGAAGAAGAGACTCAGAGAGATAGATAGATAGACAGACAGACCGACAGACAGAAGAAGAGACTCAGAGAGATAGACAGATAGACAGACAGACCGACAGACAGAAGAAGAGACTCAGAGAGATAGACAGATAGACAGACAGACCGACAGACAACCACACAGCGAGAAAGAGTGAGAGAGAGAGAGAGAGAGAGAGAGAGAGAGAGAGAGAGAGAGAGAGAGAGAGAGAGAGGGGGGGGGGGTGCGGTTGTGAATCATACGAATAGTAATTTTGTTGTTATTTTTTTCTGTTTTAATTGACCTAATCACGATGCTTAAAATAAATCAAATAAATGTTACCCTTTGTTGTTCTCCAAATGAGGGCTCCCCCCCCCCCCACACACACACCCTAACTAGCATCGTGGACACCCATGCATTCACCAAGCGTTCTCACGCGTTCAACAAGCAAAAGTGGGCGTGAGTGGGGCTGTTTGTCACGCCCAGCAAACATTGCCCGAAAGAGTACAAGCTTCACATTTTTACATCAAGTAGATCTAGCCAGAATAAAATTATTTTTCAGGTTTTAATTCCCTTTAGCTTGAACTGTTAGAAAACTGATGATCAAAACAGTATGATCATGAATGATCTAGATTGTGAGCCACGAAGATGTAGAGATGTTTAAAACTTGCTATAAATTTGAAAGCAAAAAGCAGTAACCGAATATAGACGAACATCATGATGACAATCGGTCTGGGTAAGTTTGAAGACTGGTTTTCAAAAACTCGGCGACTCAAGTAAACAAAAACTGGAGCTTAAAGGGTAATCGAATATTTCTTAAAGCCAAATATCGCCTCTCCTAATTGTTCTCATAAAATAATGTGGTTCTTCAAAAGTAGCTAAATATGTGGTTCAGAGACTAAGAAAAACCTAAAGTACATTGTTGCGAATATTAAATATTGAGAATTTTTATTTCCAAGAACTGGAGAAAGGAAATTGAGATGAGCATTACTGTTATAAATGTTCTCCGTTTTTTAATTATTCTTGTAGTTGTTTGTTAGATCTGATGTTCCCAGACTTATATCCAGCTCCAGAGGCTTCAGCAAAGCCACTGTCATTGTAACCTCTAACGTCATACAGACTATTAGAGCCCCCGTCAAGCTGAGAACCCAAGCCGGGATTCGAACGCCAGTATTAAGCTTTCGGTTGGATACAATATGAGTGAAAAACAAAGGTCGTTTTTGGTGTTGTCTTTTTGGGCTACTTTCTTTAATCTGATTTTGCTAAAAAAAAAAAAAACCCACTTAAATTTCAACAACGAGTAAGCTATTCGTTTAACGTTTAAGACCCCTAAATCCAGACAATACCAGAAATGTTTTCCGTTTTCTTAACATCGAGAAGGAATGGCAACAGAGCTTATCGCAGACTAGACAAACGTAAATTCCAGGCTTAATGCATTATGTTAATCTAATTATATAGTCAGGGTGACAGCGTCAAGTGGTTTGTCTCTTAAACCTTAAAAGAGGTCATTGACATTCCGTGTTATTATCGCAAAATCCCTTCAAGGGTTAAAGTGTTTTCATACAATACAACAGAATCCACCAAGGGCATGCAATGTGTGCAGCGGTTGTGGGAGAGATTTAACAGTATGTCGCAAACGCTAAGAGAATTCTTGAAATTTGACACCCACGTCTTCCAGGGCAACAACCTCGCCTCAAATGGAATTTCAAAGCGCAAAAAAAATATTTCATTAAGGATCGAAAGGAAAGAATTATGGTAGAAAAAAAATGAGAGAGGGGAAGGGAAGAGAGGATTTTAAGATAGAAATAAAGAAAGCAGTCAAACAAGAGAGAGAGAGAGAGAGAGAGAGAGAGAGAGAGAGAGAGAGAGAGAGAGAGAGAGAGAGAGAGAGAGAGAGAGAGAGAGAGAGAGAGAGAGAGAGAGAGAGAGAGAGAGAGAGAGAGAGAGAGAGAGAGAGAGAGAGAGAGAGAGAGAGAGAGAGAGAGAGAGAGAGAGAGAGAGAGAGAGAGAGAGACTTATAATGTTGTGGCTGTATTTTTTTTTTAATCATTTTTGCCATAGTTCGCAGGCCGGAAGTTGGAGGGTGAGAAGGATCTTAAAGAAAGGGGGAAACTAGAACCAAATAATTATAAATAATCGATTCTAGGTTTTTAGGTCTATACAGCTCCAAATCTATAGTTCATCTGCAGACGATGAATGTGAAGATCACCCAGTACTGGTCCTGTAATGGCTCTATACACGGTCATGAACTAGCAAAGCCACATATTGACCCCCAAGTCAAATTCTATGGAGAGATAAAGCCCTCTTCATACTAAAACCGCGGACAGTCTTACTTATGAAGTAAAACCTATACAATGTGAAAAAATTATAGAACAAAACAACTTATTTACATAAAGCAAGCAACATATGTATCTTTCCGAAACACTGGCAGTTATTTTTTTGAAAATTCGGCAATGCATTACCTAGGCCTAGGATGTTTTCAAAACAAACGAATAAATATTAATAAGTCTTATTAGACGCTTCTAAAAGAACAGATGAAATGAGAAATACCAAATATTTCCAGCTAAATGTTATTGACGCCCATTTGCCCGTTAAGCAAAGAAATAATTATCTTCTAATCGGATAATCGAGTTTTCGAGATTTCAATAATTACAAATGACAATAACGTTGAAGGTTGTGATAGACAAAAAGTATTTTCGTTTTTTTTATTTATGTGGTGTTGTTTTTTCTAAATACTACAATTAAGTATGAAATGAATGCAAGTTTAATTTTGTTGCATTCCACAACACAGAATATTGAATGTATCTAGTTTAGACAGATATGTAAATAAGGGGAAAAAGTAATGCATCTATAGAAGAGAGACTTTTTTTTTGTCTACGCTGACGTGATCGTAGCAACATCATTAGTTTACAGTTACAAACTCCTCTGTGTTTGGGCCAAGGTCAAGGTCAAGGGTGCCTCTCATTTTGCTCTACAAAAAATAGCATCTTATAATATTAATAACGTTAATAGTACATGTATTAATTTTGCTTCTCCATATCTAAGTCTATGCGCTCCTTAGTCGCTTCGAACGCCTCGCTAGAATTTAAAAAGGCTTTAGGTCAGGTTTTCATTGTGGCAATACAGGATAAGAATCGATTGTTGCACTCCAAAAAAACGTTTACGAGCGAGTTTCTGAAAACAATTTTTAGTTTTATTTTGTCAAACAAGCTCTGAAAACTGTTTTTCATGTCATTTGTCAGGCAGGCTCTGAAATGATTACTAGTGTCATTTGTCAAACAGGCTGTTAAAACGATTACTAGTGGCATTTGTCAAACAGGCTCTGAAAACGATTACAGTGTTATTTGTCAAACAGGCTCTGAAAACGATTACTAGTGTCATTTGTCAAACAGGCTCTGAAAACGATTACTAGTGTCATTTGTCAAACAGGCTCTGAAAACGATTATTAGTGTCATTTGACAAACAGGCTGTGAAACATAATGTGAAAACGATTATTAACGTCATTTGTCAGGCAGGTTCTGAAAACGATTATTAGTGTCAATTGTCAAAAGGCTCTGAAAACTATTATTAGTGTCATTTGCCAAACAGGCTCTGAAAACGATTTTAGTGTTATTTGTCAAACAAGCTCTGAAAACAATTTTTAGTGTTATTTGTCAGGCAGGCTCTTTGATCCGTGTATATTAAAAGAGGCATACCGCATTTGTCGAACTCTCATGGATGTCTTACCTTCTAGACCGTAAGTTTAGCCCATCGATGTGGTGGTGTCTAAAAACAGGCTTATTATTTTCACCTGAGCATGTGGTAAAAATAGAATGATAAATTTTTTACATTCAATCCGTGATTAGAGTTAATGGTATACAAACGTCTAGAATATTGGCGTCTTTTTACTTTATCGAAACCAAAAACATATCTACATAACAGCCGATGTTCAAAAAGAGTTAGTATCTTTATTTACACACAGTTCTAAAACCAGTTTTCGATATTACGTAGATTTTTTTTTTTTACATTTTGATCGAATCGGTCCGCGAATCGATTACTACCGTAACAGCTATGAGATTTGACAAACTGTTACCCTACGCAATCGAATCAGATAAGCGTTGACAATTGACTTTAGGAAATAGTGAGAATACGCAGGCTAGTCCTATTGTATTGACCAAAATCTTTCTCTCTCCCCCCCTCCCACAATGTTTCTCACTTGACTTACGCGCCTTCGAGCACGGGTATTAACTTAACATTTATGTATTTCACCGGCTTAGGATTCTCAGCGCAAAACCCTTTAAGCTCCCCCATTAACTTCAGGGATAATAATATAGTATTCAATAATATGCTTTCTCCAGCGTGGACTTGATGAGCAGTTGAACACATCATGTAAAAGACATCGTAAGCTAGTAGACCGTAACAACCCCATAAAAAACACTAAGTCTAAAACATGCTTAATATAACTAGAAAATGCCATGCTTGGTCTAAAAGCGTTGGAAAATCGGTCGTTAACCTGCAATATCCCAATCTCAATCAGAACAAAAAGGTCTGTAAAAAAAGGCTGTCATCTTTGCCTCACTGTAGTTAAGTAAAGGACAACCTGCGCCTATTTCCTTTCTTTTCCTTTTTTTACACACATTCAGGGAAAAGACGCAAAAACGTTGCCAACGAACTATGGAATATCTATTTGAAGCGTCTTTTGATTTTGGAGTAGCTCTTTTAAAAAAGAGGAAGACTAAACTTTTGGAAGCCTTGGCCGCTACGAAAATCGTTGTAAAGACAAGAGGGGAAAAAAAGAAAGAAAGAAAATACATGCGCGATGTGTGAATAGAACAAGAAAAAGAACGAGAAAAGGATGAAGCGATTCAAGTGTGTGCTTAAGCGGCACAATGATTTTTTTTTTTTGTTTTTTTTTGTAAAGAGTGCAA
>JAWDGP010004156.1:260000-275000 GCA_033675545.1 Elysia crispata
TGGAAACCGTTGAAAAACCTTTTTACTTTCAGAAGTTCACTTTTGAATACAAACGGCTTCTCAAAGTATGCTAATACTAAATAAGTCAATATTTAACTAATCGGTTCATATTGAAAATACTAAATAAGTCAATATTTAACTAATCGGTTCATATTGAAAATACTAAATAAGTCAATATTTAACTAATCGGTTCATATTAAAAATACTAAATAAGTCAATATTTAACTAATCGGTTCATATTGAAAATAAAAATGATGCGACTGCACTACTTTCAATGAAAACCAGTAAACTTGCGTTTTCTTATTGCTTTAAGTTTATTTGTTTTTGTCAGTTTGTTTATTTGTTGTTGTTGATGTTGTTTAAAGAAATAAATAGAAAATATTGAACAAAAACATTTTAACTGTATCAGGGTCTTACCTTAATGCATCCCATGATAAATCTAGACTTCGACTTGTTGAATGAAAATCAATAAGTGACCAACATACAGCACACAACACTGCGACTTGAAATAATCCTTGAGTTCCGAAGAATGAATTAAAACTGTCTTTTATTTGTAAGTCGTTTTCTCCCAACGCCCGCCTTTGAAGAACGCATACACGTAAGAAGTGAGTTGCACTTTAATAAAAATCCTGTTTGACAAAGCGTTGTTACTCCGGAATGGGTTGGGCGAACGTTTCTATCTCCTTGTTTAGCCCTGCTGATATCCTAGTCGAGGAAACTTTGCCCAGTCCTTCCTAATTTGGCTCTCTTTGTTTTGACTTCACTCGTCAGGTTGGAGGTTACATCGGGATACTAGATTATACACTCATACATGTAGATCTAGAGCTCTTGTGTTCAGTGAGTCAACCACGGCACTCGACGACAGCTGCCGCCGCTAGCCCTGCTCTCAAAGCCTTCCGACGCTTTTTTTTGTTTTTGTTTTGACCCGCCAAGTAGTCAAAACGCCCCACACTACTTATAATCTAAACCGGTTAATCGGATAATAATGTCGATTCGGGTATCGTGTCCCGAATACCAACAAGTGACGAAAGCGTCGTTTGGTTATTTGGTTAGATTTTTTTTTCTTAAAGAAAATCTGGCAGTAAAGTTGAGTTTAAATGGTTTGATATAGAAATTCACAGATCATGTAAAAGATTTGATCTGTAAGCTTTGCATGGAATTAGAGAAAATCTTAAACTCTCATCAATACTTGGAAAAGTGCGAAATTGCAATCTGAGTTAATTTGCCGGAAAAAAATATCACGTCCCATGATTGTAAAGTAAATTTCGGTGGTTGTAGAATAAAGGGCGAGCCTTCAAATCTCGACTTAACGTTTTTTTTTTTTTTCCTATTTTTGTTTTGTTTTGTTTTGTTTTGTTTTTCTTTTAAAATGAGAAATCACATTAAGGACTGTTCAATTCTTGTGACTTTTACTAAGAATTCTTGTTTCAAGTAAATTAAAGAAATAAACATTGTTCGTTGTAATTTTTATTTCTTTGTTGTTGTTATTCTATTATAATTATTTTTTTTAGGCGGAAGAGGAAAGGGGGGGGGGGGGGGGGAGCTATGACAACCCGTCAGTAAAATGATTCAATTCGTGTATTTAATTAATCAATTGAATGAATAAAGGATATATGAATCAATAATTATTATCTTACCGTTCAAATAATCAGTTAAGAAACACATCTATGGGTGACGGATCCAGATAATATAACAATCGAGGCCAATTTCGATGTCGGTATTAAAAATATTCGGTTTGTCGGCTTAGCTTCAACATCGATTACTCTATGCGAAAACTGCGATGAAAAATGGTTGCATTACATTAACAATAATTCTAAAAGATCATAATGTATGAATCTATCCCGCCTGAAGAAAAAAAAACAACGATTATACCGGTCTGTCGTAATCCATGCGTATAACGGCCTATATTCTCCTTTATTGAGGGCATTTAAAAAAAAAAGGAGAAAAAAGAAACTGGATAAAGACTGGTAACGGCTTGGTGAATATATCATAAAGGAGAGAGAGAGAGAGAGAGAGAGAGAGAGAGAGAGAGAGAGAGAGAGAGAGAGAGAGAGAGAGAGAGAGAGACAGACAGACAGACAGACAGACAGACAGATAGAAAGACAGGTAGAGAGAGAGAGAGAGAGAGAGAGAGAGAGAGAGAGAGAGAGAGACAAAAATAAAGGAGAGAGAGTCGGAGAGAGACAGAAAGACAGATAGAAAGAAATAAGGAGAGAAAAAAAGAGAGAGAGAGAGATAGAGAAAGAGACAGATAGACAGAAAGAAGAAGAGAAAGAAAGAGAGAGAGATAGACAGAAAGAAGAAGAGAAAGAGAGAGAGACAGATAGACAGAAAGAAGAAGAAGAAGAAGTGAGAGAGAGAGAGAGAGAGAGAGAGAGAGAGAGAGAGAGAGTGAGAGAGAGAGAGAAAGAGAGAGAGACAGAAAGAGAGAGAGGAGGGGAGACTGAGGATGGGAAGATAGAAGAGCTCATAAAATGTCCCCTTAGGTTCCTGAATTGCCAGTTTAGTTTGTTGGTACCGTCGTGTTTCATTGGGAAAGCCAAGCGTTATTGAACGAAACCCGTTGATACCCATGTATACCATTGAAACGTCCTTGACATTTCTTTACTTCTCGCTGTCAAGCTCCCCTTTCTCTACAGTCTCTGATCCATTGTACTTAAGATTTTGCCTAGAACGGGGAGCTGTCTTGGTTTATACCCTGTGAATTTTTAGTATTTTTTCCTGTACGTAGCAACAAAAATCTAAGTTTGTGTGAATTTGCTTCTGTTTTCCAAATCGGTAAAAAAAAAATTAAAAAAAAAAAACAGAAGAGTGGCAAAGATTGGGGAGAGCTGCAGTAAAAGTGAGAGGTGGTATGTGGACTGGAAGAGATAGTTGGCAAAGGAAAGTAGAAACGATTGGATGTAGAAAGATGAAGCTTTAATTGAAGATGTCTGCTTGAGAGAGAGGGAGAGTAAGAGAGAGAAGGGAAAGAGATAGAGAGAGAGAGAGAGAAAAGGGAAAGAGAGAGATAGAGTAAGAGAGAGAAGGGAAAGAGAGAGAGAAAAAAGTAGAAATAGAGAGAGAGAGAGAGGGGGGGAGAGAGATAGAGAGAGACAGAGACAGAGAGAGAGAAAGAGAGAGAAAATATTACAATAAAGGTAGTAGAGCAAACAAAGAATAGTCAAAATAATGTTCTTTAAAGGAATAAAAGGGACTGCACCCAAGGCCATTGTTAGCAGTTCCGGCGAAGCAAATGACTGTTTACACACAAACAGTATGAAGGGGACGATTTTAGAAAACTGTTCACAAGACAGACTGAGGTAATGCGTGACTTGGTAGTAATACGCCTGGATCTATCAGTTTCGTTTAAAGTGAACTACAATTCTTTTATTCTTGTCAAATAGCTGGCGTTTGTCATCAACTTTACCTAGTGACCTAGTTAGCACTCAAGGAAAAAAAGTCTCCTCAATTTCCCCCTTGCTCCCTCACACACTCTCTTTTTCTCTAGCTCTCTCGCTCTCTCTCTCTCTCTCTCTCTCTCTCACACACACACACACACACATTTCTTTGCATTGGTTTTCCTCCTTATACAGGGTTCTTATAGTCTTGTCTAATAATTTGCCGTCACAATCAAACTATCTTCAGACCCTCTAAGTAATCTGAACTTGTTCCAACATATTTATAGTTGAGGTCTCTAATGTCTTGTACCTTAGGCTAAAAAAAATATAGAAGCAACGGGCTACAAGAAGTCCTTTGATTTGGTTTGTGGATTGTTTGATATAATACGTCCACAAAACGATTATCTCAGGTAGTTTTAGTTTGAAACGTCAGCCCTCGCTGGACATGGAAAAATGATGCCCGAATGACACCTATCGACGTTGCGGAGTTCTAACCCTCATTGAAGAAACTTGCGGATATCAGGGCAAACGCTCTTTCCTCACAGCCACAGGCGCTTTTCAATGTTGTAAAAATAAATAGGCGTTGGCCTTAGTGTCAATCCATGATATCTGGGCGGGATTATAATTATGTGGCGTTTCACCAAGTCACCGAAGTGAACAAACTTTTGCATGTTTGAGTTATAGTGATCTATTTCTTTTAACTTTTGAGCATAGTTAGTACAGAATTGGACTCAGAGAGCACTTAACTTATAATTCAGCCTACAGGCCCGCACAATATATATATATAACAGTCCTAACTCTGGCTGTTAATTAAATGACATAGCTCACTCTTACACTTCCTGCAAAAGTTTGTTCACTTCAATGACTTGGCCAGTATTTTAGGAAGCCTCGATGGAGTTCTAAAGTGGGCCGAGGAATTAAAGAATACTTCAGTGTTGTGCTGCGTGAAAAGTCATAATATAGGCAAGTAGTTTCAAGTGTGTGAAGGCAGTAATGGGATGGATAGCTATAACAGAGACAGAGAGATTCCTCAGTTGATATTCATGTTTTTAAAGACGGGCCCATTGACAGAATTATTGCAATGAAAAAGGTGATGTTATGGAGGAGCATAATTATATTTATCCATAGAACATAATAATCGAAAGGTAAATAAAAAGAGAGATTAGGAGATTGTTATATGGGTAGATAACACAATGCCCACAGTGCTCGACAACTGAGGAATATGGCGTGTTAAAAAATTAGGCTTACTTAGTAGTAGTACACACCTGGTCCGGAATAGATGAAAAGTTAGAGGTGAAGATAGACACATAGTTAGGAAATCTCATTTAGAGAGAGAATTTACTGGATACACTATAGATTATCAATTGATTGGTAGATAGAAAAGATATAAAGAAAACATATAGATAAGTGAAAAGATAAATAATTACACTGACAGAATGATAGAGGAGATAGAAGGGTACATATTTCCATACATAGATAGATAGACAGATAGATAGATAGATCGGTAGATAGGCATATAGATAAATAGATAGACATGTAGATACAGATAGATAGGTTGTTAGATAGATAGACAGACATATATATAGATAGAGAGATAGATAGATAGATAGATAGATAGATAGTTAAACAGATAGATAGATAGATTGGTAGATAGTTAGACAGATAGATAAATAGATAGATAGATAGATAGATAAATAAATAGATAGATTGGTAGATAATTAGACAGGTAGGTAGATAGATAGAAAGATAGATAAATAGACACAAAGGAGTATGTACATAGATATTCAGACAAACAAGGTAGCTCGCACTACTCTTATTACTTTTTATAGAATCTTTTACATCCTCATAAAGGGTTTGGTTGTTTGTTTGTTTGTTTGTTTTTTTTTTGTTTTGTTTTTTTGTGGTATGAGTCATTTTATCATGTGAGCTTTTTCATATGTTGTGATAATTGCTGTTTTAGAGTATAATCGGGACACTCTTATTTACAGTGGCAGCAGTTATTAATGATTACATAGAAAAAATATTTTAAGTTGTAGGCTAGTTGAGTCGATGAGGCATTCAAGGCCCTGACTAAGTAGGGAGAAATAATGTTGAATAATTACGGGCGGCTTTAGCAACATGAGGACAATATTTTTTGTGGGAACTAAACTTTACAATTTACATGTTTGTTTTCTAGGTAGTTAATTCAATTAGCTTAAATCCCTTAAAGATGGCAATTTTCAATATTGTTTTTACTATAATCATTTTTGACACTCTTGCTTTTGAGCACGATAAAAATTACTGTCGACACACTTTTTTTTATTTTAAACAACTAGTATTCAGGTTTTGTTAGAAGTAGGAAGTGTGACAATTAACCATACATTCATCCGCTTTAAAGAACGCTTTGATTCCATCCACAAATCACCATAGGCTACAAAAGTAAAACTTGCATCTCGAATTAGATAAGATAAAATAAGATTTACTTCATCCCTCTTGGGGAAATTGAAATATTACACACCTATTCACATAAAAAAGACGCATATACTAGATCTAATAACCAAGCCCCAAAGATAGTAATGTGCACATGATTCGCTCTCATACTGTCCTTTGAGACAATTAGTAATCACGAAAGTTCGAGTGCTCTAGCCTTCTCTTTCGGCGAAATGCGTTTCTCGTCTTAAAGTGAAGTTCAGGCAATACATGTATAGGTAAAACCGGATCTGGCAGTCCTATGTTTGACTAAATCTCGATCAAGTGATCTGATATAAATCATGCTCTATGTAGAACATTGTGCATGAAAGACTTAAACCGTCGAGAAGTATTTTATTCCGTTCTGTTTTAACTCAACAAAGGAATGGTGCTTTGATTTTCTCCTTTTTCTTCTTCTCCTCCTCCTTTTTCTTCTTTTTCTCCTCAATATTACTACCATTGTAATTATTATTATTATTTTTAGTGTTTTTATAACCGATATTCGTATAGCTTCTAGAACAATCATTATGTTAAAATTCTGACACAGTTTCCTGTTTCTCTTAAAATTATAAAGTTCGACAGTCCTGAACTTCACCTGTTTTGCTTGCATCGAATGTCTTAACTTCTCAACTGGATTAATTAAACCCTTCACTTTTCAAACAACTCTACCCCCACTTTCAGCTACGCCCGTTTCTCTCGTGTATTTGCATATTATAAAATCTAGCTCCCCACCCCAATTTTTTTCAATTAGTTAACTTTAAGGAAATTCCAAATCAGCCAATGCTACAGTTCCTTCTTTTTTTCTTCTTTGTAGAAATAAAAATAAGAACCTCGTACTGCAAGATAGACTTTCCATTTTAATGAATAAATTTGGTTTACATCGGGGACAAAAATTTTTCATGACTGTCTTGCCTTTTTTCAACTTTTTTTTAAAATCAACACTCCCCTATCTCTGTTTAAGATATTCCACGACACTCCCCTATCTCTGTTTAAGATATTCCACGACACTCCCCTATCTCTGTTTAAGATATTCCACGACACTCCCCTATCTCTGTTTAAGATATTCCACGACACTCCCCTATCTCTGTTTAAGATATTCCACGACACTCCCCTATCTCTGTTTAAGATATTCCACGACACTTCCCTATCTCTGTTTAAGATATTCCACGACACTCCCCTATCTCTGTTTAAGATATTCCACGACACTCCCCTATCTCTGTTTAAGATATTCCACGACACTCCCCTATCTCTGTTTAAGATATTCCACGACACTCCCCTATATCTGTTTAAGATATTCCACAACACTCCCCTATCTCTGTTTAAGATATTCCACGACACTTCCCTATCTCTGTTTAAGATATTCCACAACACTCCCCTATCTCTGTTTAAGATATTCCACGACACTCCCCTATCTCTGTTTAAGATATTCCACGACACTCCCCTATCTCTGTTTAAGATATTCCACGAAGCTTAGGGTCTGTCGAACATTTGAAACAACAGATTGTGCAAGAATGTCACCATCGTACCGGATTCATCTGCTTTCAAAGTCCAGTTTTATTTTTTTTATCTTTTTCATATATTTAATGACTTTTTCAATGGTGATTCAGAAGATGATGCCCGAATGGTCACTGATCAGGGTTAAGGCAAACATTATGTCAAACCTCTCGACGCGATGTTTAGTCATAAGACAACAATGCCGGATTGTTTAGGAACTTGTTCTCCGCATGTCAAAGATAACAAATTGAACATTCCGCTACTAGTGGAAATCGACTGCTTCTGGTGCTTTGCAAATCTATTTTAAGATCTTTATAAACGCATATATTCCCACAATAACTGCCCTTCGGGATGTCATAACTGCTCATTTATTGAGCCTATATGATAATAAACTTTACAAAAAAAATCTATAAATCGTTTTGAATTCTACATAATTAGCCAACTATTCTTATTAGATTCTAGGCTCAAACAGCGTAACTTATATGATGTATGTTTCAAATTTGAAATCTCTCTACATGATTTTAACCCGAACATTAGTACTATTTTAGGAATACGTAAAAGTTTTTGCTATTTGTATGGTTAAATCGATGTGTTTATAGTTACACAAACTTAAACTGACATCGATTTTGGAGCTGAAGAAAAACCAGACGATTGAGCGGAGTTAAAACAATAGCAGGTAGCGAAAGACAAGAGAAATATCGAGAGTGGAAAGTATAGCCATTCTAGTGGCTATTGATAATAATTAGCAGATCGATAATTATAATTATATTTACATACACGTCAGTTCAGGTTGTCTAATGAAAAACGCTAAATTTTGCTTCCCATCATTTCAAATCAGTCATCAGGTTGTGGCATAGCAACATAGCAGCAAAGGGATCTCTTTGAGCATTCGATGCTTGTAAGAATATATATGAACAAGTTCTTCATACAGAATTCTTTACAGAATTTGTCTCAACAGATAGAGTGCATTAGAAGACGGATAAAAAATTTGCGTTGTTTTATTTTTTAACTAACTACATGAATTGAGTTAGAGCGGAACATGATCTAGATGAAATAGGATTAGCACTTGTAGAATTGATCATTTCGGGTGATAAAATATTGCAGTCCAATATTTAACTTATTCTTCCAGTAGATTTTCATTCATGGATTCTCTAGTTTAATTCTCAGCCTTACTAATTTCACCTTACCCTGCAAAGTCTAGCACCTAACCTAACCCCAACCCTCTACAGCAGCAACGATAAGTGTAAACCTTTATGAAAACATTAACCTCTCGTTATCTTCTTTAAAACCTATGATAAAATTCATCTTTGTTTTTTTAGGCAGCCAAGATGGCGACTGAACTTCTTTCAAAATGGAGGCGAAGTTCAAAGTTTGAAAGTACGGCGCCGGCGAGGCTAGAGATTAAGGTCATCGAACTTTGAATGAGCGGCCATGATTAAGGCGGGTCCAAAAGTAACGCTTTAAATTCCTTTCCGTTTTTTCATTAGGAAGAGAATGAACGTATATGTAAGAAAAAGGGAGTGAAATAAACGTTGCTTCCGTATTAAGATTTTACAATTATATATATATAAAGGATTTGGTTTACGTGCGACTTTGTAAAAATAAGTTTAGATTTGTTGGCAGGAAATCTAAAGAAGCGATACAGCAAAGGAATAACATCAGCAACGACAACAACAACAACAACAACAACAAGAAAAAGAAGAGGAAGAACAAGAAAGTAATAATAATAATAATAATAATAATAATAATAATAATAATAATAATAATAATAATAATAATAATAATAATAATAATAATAATAATAACAATATAAGAAAAAGAAGAAGAAGAGGAAGAAGAAGAAGAAGAAGAAGAAGAAGAAGAAGAAGAAGAAGAAGAAGAAGAAGAAGAACAACAACAACAACAACAACAACAACAACAACAAAAACAAGAAAAAGAAGAGGAAGAACAAGAAAGTAATAATAATAATAATAATAATAATAATAATAATAATAATAATAATAATAATAATAATAATAATAATAATAATAATAATAATAATAATAATAATAATAATAATAATAATAATAATAATAATAATAATAATAATAATAATAATAATAATAATAATAATAATAATAATAATAATAATAATAATATAATGATCAACTCTGCTCAAGTTTTGATATTTTCGACATTACTTTTTTTTTCAATTTACTTTGAAAAGGGATCAAACCATAAAGAAAAAAATAGTCGCCTAACTAAAAAAAAAAAAAAGAAAAGAAAAAGCAAGACCTCAATTGTATGTTCGTCGAAAGGGAAAAAAAAGTAATGAATAGTGCAGATTTTATCATAGTTCTAATAAAGGCAAACCTTTTCAGGAACATGTCATTGATGCAGAAAATGCAGTTTCACATGTTTGTTTGGTTTTGTTTTGTTTTTTAAATAATATATTTATTTACGCCTTCAACATGAATAACATAAAATAAATAGTTAAAAGAACTAAAGCTTTATTCAATGCTTTAAAAAAAACATCTCTAGAGCAAAACGGCAATAAATCTAAAGTTTTATATTTACAAATGACATTGGCTTAACCAAAGTAGAATCAAACCAAAATGATTTGAGAGTGCATTGAATTTTAATGCCGTCGCAACATCCACCCCAGAGCCTCAACACATGTCAATTTAATATAATATTTTGATACATGCAGGATAAAATCCTATCGCTCTCATCCCTGTACTATCTCTTGACCAAACGATATCCACAAAAAAGAATATCCAAAGTGGATAAACATGCACTTTGTTTATGAGACCAGAGTCAAACCCATCCTCTTTCACTCATAAGATCAGTTCATAGATGCGTGAATTTCAATTAGAAAGGAAAAAACGACAAAAACGAAAACAAAATTTAAAGAAAAACCAACATTATTTACAATTAACAAGTTTATAAGAAATCAGCTGCGTTTGCACATTCCACAAGTGATTCACACACATCTCATCAAATACCCGCCAAGCACGTCGGTCACTGAGAATGAGTCAGAGTTAACAATGAATTAAAAAAGAAAAGTCGATAACTTATGCATACCCCTTTGTTGATACCATTACCTTCCTCTTTTACAAAGTTCCGGTGTCGTGTCACATCGGAATTTAACAACCCACCTGACCCGGATTCATATCGATTATTTATTTTAAGTGATAAAAATGACAAGAGCAAAGATCTCCACCTATTTTGATCGATGCATGACACGATGTCAAACGAGTGAACTGTTGGTCGAGTTTTGTTTGAGATAACAGTCTTCATGACAGTTTACGATAGCTAAAAAAAAAATAGGTGCGTTGTCTATAACATACGCATATATTGAATGGTTTATCAATAAGATCCCTTAGAAGCTGAGACTAGAGTATTTCTGTTATTCAAACTAACTCTAATAAAACCGGTTGAAATCGAACTCTTAAATCGGATAACTAGTTCGAAACTATAGATAAACTCCCTTCATATTTCCAAGGTCATTGATATGTCTCTACTAATAATAAGGCAAATAACAACAACACAATTTACAGATCAAGGGAAAAAAATTAAACAGCGTGATAGCTGTAAACAACAACTGCAGATTTCGTACATGAATATCATTCTAAAGCACCAAAAGGTAAATATAGCGTGAACAGCAACCAATGTAACAACAACAAGAACAACACTAAGACCAGATATAATAAAAGGATCGATAATTTGTGCATATCCGGGTAACTTAGCTCATATTATCTCCGAAACCATCTGTAAACCTACGATGTCACATCGGAATGAAATGATTCACTTGACCTAGGTTCATATATTGATTATTGCTTGAAAGTGATAAACCTGAAAAGAGCAAAGATCTCCTCCTACTCTGATTGAGGCCTGGCATGATGTCAAACGAGTGAATTGGTTATCGGACGGGATTTGTGATAACAGTCTCAATGACGTCACTTTCCACGAAAGTGGCAAAACGACATGTAAGTAGGTTATCCAAGAGACGTATTTTGTAAAATGATCTTTAAATTAGTTGGGTGGCTCAGTGGGTAAACGCATCCGCCTTGATATCCGAAAGGATTTCCGTCGCCGCTTCGAGCCCATCAACGTCGATTGAAGCGTTAAAGGCCTCGGCCTTTCCTGTTCTGCCCTGCCTGACGGAGGCTTGAGTTTGGATATGCAAAAAGGCCTGAGATCATCGTGTTGTCGATGGGCGATACCAAAAAACAAGCATGCAAAACGGTTCAATAAATCACGTCCGCTGCAACTGTTGAGGTTAGGCCATTTCTGAATATCGAACTAGCTCTAATAAAACCGGATGTACTCGAATCTTTGAACCGGATAAGTAACTGGAACCTAAAAGTAAATTCCCTCCATCTTTTATGTAGATCGATGTATCTTTAATTAGGAGAAAGAACGAAGAAAAAAAAATGACATTTTATGAATAAAGGTGAAAAAAAAAAAAAGAAATAAAAACTGTGATAACTGCAACGAATGTATAACAGGCAACAACTGCAGTTTTCGTGCCTCGATCAATAGTAGAGGATAATTAACAACATCTTATATTCATCATTTTAAAGCAGTACAGGGCATGTAAACAATAAATCGCCAGTGGCCCTTTAACTTTATGGAATTCCTTGTTTCAGCTGGACTGAGACCTCTAAATGGCGCGACATAAAATATTTTAGTGCCGCAAGGGGCTAGGTCGTTTTGACCAAAAAGAAAAGAGAATAAAATTAATAAGCCGACAAGGTGTGATTTCTAATGATTACCTATGTAGGCTACATTGTAACACTATATTCTACCTTGCGGTCTCCATTGTGCACGAAAATAATAATCTTTGACAGATTGGATGCACTGCATTATATCAAAACTTTGTCAATAGCCTCCTCATGAAGCAAATAAAACTTCGTAATTCTTCACAAGTGATAAATCTAACTTTTTTTTACAGCATCTTGTAATAAGGAGATGATATGCTTTCTAGTAATAAAAACAAGACATGCACATATAAAAAACATGAGAATCAATAATAAACTATAAAATGCACAGTTAAGGTCGTCGATATACATCGAATTTCTATATTCATGGCTGTGTTCAACGAAACTGAAACTGTACCTCGACGACCAGTCTTTTAGCGCCGCAACTGACATTTATAATAGCAGAGGAATGTAATGCTTGTTTCCATCCCAAGAGGAAACGGCCAAGTGAAATGTAGTTGTAAACTCAACAATCACAGACACTTTTACGATCCGGGCAGGCCTTGTATAAGATCTGATTCAACCACTGGATAGTCATTGCCAGGGTTTGAATGCTGCCCGTCCATATTGTTAGTCCAGAGCTTTGCTTACTGAGTTACTTAGCATTCCATTGATAGAGGGGCCTTGTACCTGATAAGCAGACATAAAGATAGGCTGACAAGACAAACAGATATATAGATTGGTGATAAGATAGATGTTTGGGTTGGTAACTGGATAGTCAGATAGTTGGATGGATACACAGCTAGGTATAGTATAGATAAAAAGATTGCATAAACAGACAAATAGGTACATTGACATGAAACAAACACGAAAACATAAAAAAAAAACAAGTTTAAAAAAATGAAATTGAAAAAGACAGAACAAGAGAGAGAGAGAGAGAGAGAGACAGACAGACAGACAGACAGACAGAGACAGGGAGACAGCAAAACAGACAGAGACAGGGAGACAGAAAAACAGACAGACAGACAGAGGAAGAGAGACAGAAAGAGAGAAAGTATGAGATAGAGAAATAGGTAATGAGAGAGTCTAACAGAGCCAGCCAAACAGACAGACAGGAAGAAATGTTTGAAATCGGCAGACAAACTTGACTGAAATACTGCATGAAAATCGGACTTTGTGTAAATGGCAATTTACTCGTTATTCATAAAGAGACATGTCCACAAACCTGATGCACAACAAAACTTGGAATTACAGAAGAATCAACAGGGGACGCAACTTTATACACGGAACATAACCCTAGAAATTATAATATTGGAGAAGAAAAACCGCTTATCTCTTTTCAGCTCAGAATGGCATTTTGTATCAGCTTAGACTATATAAATTTTATCCAAATTGCAGTTGTCTTTTAATTTGACATCTTTTTTTTTAATAAGACTTTTGGCAGAAAAATAATTTTGAACTTTAAGATATTTTTTTAACTTAAGTTCTACTGAAACTGGCAACATCGTCGAATTGTGGAACCCGTTCAATTTTTTTCGTTCGTAATTTTTTTCTTGTGAAGAAGGAGAACGTCAACAAACTTTCTTTTGACGCAAACCATAATTAAGAGAGTTAGAAAGTTCTGGGAATCACTGGAACCTTTCTTGCCAATTCGAAACATTCAACTGTAAACCCATGAAATTATCCCTTCGCCATTGCAGTTCTGCCTACCTTATAGGTGGAGTGTGGGGTATGAGTAAAAAAAAAAGGCATTCGTAAATTGACCTTAAAAACCTATTAAAGTCAACCTAGTTGAGTTAAAACAAAACAAAACTTTATCCTAACATAACTTTTCGCATAAATTATACCTGAGAACTTGCTTTAAATTTAATGCTGTTAGAAATTTTGAACAAAAATAAGCAACGTGATAGTAAGTCACGGTTCATAACTCAAACTTTTGCTTCAGGAAACAGAATCTAAGATTATCTCTCTTTTATTGAGGACCATTTCCAGGCCTCTGATTTAGATTGTTGAGAAAGAAGGCGCTCGCTTGCGGAAATGAAGCTGAGCGACGGAATCTTAGGATTCAGATTTTGGAATTGATTCAATTTGTTTTTATTCAAATATTCATGCCCCGTCCCTCCCCCTCCCCTCTCTCTCTCTCTCTCTCTCTCTCTCTCTCTCTCTCTCTCTCTCTCTCTCTCTCTCTCTCTCTCTCTCTCTCTCTCCTTCCTCTTTATCTCTTTCTATCTGTCCGCCTGTGTGTCGTCTCTGTCTGTCTCTCTGTCTCTGTTTCTCCCTCTCCCTCTCATTCTCTTTCTCTCTGAATGTTTTCTCTTTCCCCTCTCTCTCTCTTTTGCTCTTATTTTTTTTTATACGCGTCATTCACAGTCGCCTCTTCCTCGATCTTTTTTTAACCATTCTTGTTTCTGTCATTTGCTACCTAATTTTCTTTTGTATTTAATTGTGTGCCTGTCCGCTCACTTCTCTATTTCTCTCTCCATCTTTCTTTTAGTCTCTTAATCTTCCTTCCCCCCCCCCCCCTCTCTCTCTCTCTCTCTCTCTCTCTCTCTCTCTCCTTCTCCCTCCCTCCACTCCCTCTCTCAGTTTTCTACAAACAATAGGTAACAACAACATTCTGGGGAAGAAACCTACCCTAAATCTTAACCTTCCCCTCCAGTAGTTACCAGAGTCACTCAGGCATGTCAACCCGAATTACTTACAGCGCCGCTGAATCACAATGGCCTGTAACTTCACTCGTCCCCAGATAAGCTCGACTCTTTGATCTCGCTCTCTGTTACAGATCCTTCACAATTCGGTAGGGCTGAGTCGTAACTGGAGATTAAGTTGTCCCCCTCACCTGGGACCGCTCAACTAAAGCAGTAACCACAGGTCTGTTTTGAGAAACCTTTTACTTAGTCTTTATACCGAACGTTAAAACAGTCGCGAGGCAAAGATTTTCTTTTTCCGCTGTTGAGGTCCTGAATGAGCCTTTGGGGTAAAGTTATACTTAAATG
>JAWDGP010004156.1:280000-285000 GCA_033675545.1 Elysia crispata
GGTCGATTGTTTGCTATCCAGTTTATTAACTGAAAGATCATATTAACTAATACCAAATACTAAAAATTTCATCATCGTTTTGAATTGAGCCCACATATTTTGTCATGAGAGACAAAAGAAGTAGAGGAAATTGATTTTTCACTCGCACGAGTGCTAAGAATTCAGCACACTTTGCCAAACCTTTTCATTTTACTCGGATTTTATCATTCTGTAAACCAAAACATTTTTTTGTTAAAGTCTAAGATATTTAATCAAGATAGTTATCCTTGCCAGTTATCTTCCTTGACTGACTCTCAGGTTTTATCGTGACAGCTGCAATATTCGCAGCATGCAGAACTAGTCGAATGATCCTTTGACATGGCGAGTGTTACTAACTTGCCATGAAAACAACCAGCAACAAGACCGGTCTTCAAGCTATGAGCCAATTGTCCTGAAAAAATTCGATTCTATGATTTTGTGTTCAAACTTGCTAACTCGGCTTCTGCGTCAGAAGAAATAAAGAATTTAAAAAACTGCAGTGAAGGTAAATCTAATTCAAGGCTCTTGAAAGTACTCATTTTTGTTAAGCGAGCCCATAATCCAAAACAAAAATGAAAGAATATTAAAATGTTTAAGAGGCGTGGCCAAGATTTAGCGAAGATCTGTGCTTAGGAACGAAAGAACAAAAGCATTATAGAAATAAAGAGGAGAGAGAGAGGAGCTAGAGAGAGAGAGAGATAGATAGATAGAGAGAGAGAGAAAGAGGGAGAGAGAGAGAAAGAAAGAGGAAGAGAGAGAGACACAGATAGAGAGAGAGATAGGATGCTTTAAAAAGGGGGTGGGGGGGGGGGGAGGAAAGGGCGCATAGTGATTAAATACTAGGATATAAATTCGTCAAAAACTTGTATTTCTGTTCTTGTTGATTTTAGCTGGACAGATCTAAGCACGAAGTAGAGACACGAAATTTGTGTTGCAAGTTTTTATACCGACCGAAATCATAGAAGTTGAATCGGGATGGGATAGGTAATGATTTTCTCTTTACATACCATTCTCTTGTTTGTAATACTTTAAGACTTAATGTTATGAAAAACTTATGCATTTATTTCTTTAGTTCCCTCGATAGTATGTGATCGGATGGTCCAAATTTTAAATCAATTTTAAATATGTACAGTTGCTGCGAAAAGCAAGAACAAAATGAAGATAAGAAAAGTGATCGCGCTTGTTTTACTTGATCCACCACTGATGTGTTCCAACCATTAAGATTTCCTGAAGGGAAAAAAAATCAGTAAAAAAATGCCGATGATAAGACAAAGAACAAAAACGAAGCTAATAGCAACAGCTGTGATGATCATAAACAATGTTTAGTTGGATTCGATTTTTTTTTCATTCGCTTTAGTATTAGGCTGTCTGTTTTGCGAGAGCACACACTTATCCTAAATTATTTTTCTTTATGAAAGCCCACTTGCGTGTTTTAATGTTACATTCAAAACGAATGACTAATACTAATATTTTTATGCTAACGACAAATAGGTCAATATATTGTACATAAAAGTAAAAGGTGAAATGTGCAAATATGCTCAGCAGTCCATTTTTATTTGCTTATGCTTTCGCATCTCTTTTCCTCTCAATAACTTCGCAAAAAAAGAAAATCATTCCCAGCAGCTGTGTGAGAACTAGCTGTAAAACGAAAACTAATATCTGGAGCAGAACGAATCAACTCACCGAAAGTTGAAGAGCAATTTTCCGGGACAGATGGGGTGGGGAGAAAGAGGTTCGGTTTTATTATTTTTTTTTTCTTTTTAATCTTTATGTATCGTGTTACAAGCTAGCTTTTTAATAATTATGTGACTTTAAAAGCGATACGCTAATTGAAGTTGTATAAACAGACGCATAACTGTCCTTTGATCTGAAAACTAATATACGAGAGATTCCATTAGAAGGCATAGGCGTAACTTAGTAAGGTTATATTTCATGTCGATGGACAGTAACTGTTAAAAGGTATCGATAAGTGTTGCATTGCTCTCACAACATACGCTAACTTGTAAAATGGATGACCTATGTCCAGTTCTTAATAGATATGTGAAATGTGCAGTCAAATTGAAGAGACGTCATTAATTAACAATAAAAGAATTACTTTATTTTCAAAATTGTCGAGTTTGAGAAAGGTGTGGGAATATTCATAAATCCTAATAACTCCTCCACGGTGAAAAAAAAATCAGTTAAGGAACGGGTCAAGAAGTTAATTCAACTTCAATGTCCAATTAGAGAGAAAATAGTTTCAAGTCAAATTCAACTGTAAGAATAGACCAAGCTTTGGGGAAAAAAAAAAGAATTCAAAAGAGGGAATCCAACAATGCAGAAAAACTGTTAAAGGGCATTCCCAAAGTTTCGATCTTTTAATCTCCCCAAAACCCTTCGTAGATCTTAGCTATCGGGCAATAACCAAGCGTCCACGACCTCCACAGGCCCTTGTCTAAAGTACCTTAAATCGTACGGTAATGGTTTTATACGACAATAAATATTTGTGTCCTGAGTTTGAGTCTCGGAGACATTGTGCAATACGGCTTTAGATTTTGGGATCGAATTTCTTTATCTTTCTCTCTTTTTCATTTTTTTTTTCAAATAGCTCCTGATTCTGTGGTCTTGTTTAAATATTGCTGCTTTATCTATCCCATCTTTCTAATACCTTAACCCCCCACTTAAGATTCTGTAGAGGATTTATGGGGCCTTATATTTTACTGAATCTGATCCTCTTTTCTCTCTCTCTCTAAATCTTTCTCTCTCTCTCTCTCTCTCTCTCTCTCTCTCTCTCTCTCTCTCTATCTATCTATCTATCTCTCTCTCTCTTTCCCTCTCTCTTTTCCCTCTGTCACTCAATCTCTGCCTCACAGAATCACAGAATCTCTCTTTATTTGTCTGTCAGTCTATTTGTCTGTCTATCTCTCTCTGTCTTTCTCTCTCTCTCCCTCTCTTCCTATCTCTCTCTCTCTCTCTATCTGAGTCCAAAGGGACAGAGAGAAATCGATAAGGTTTCTCTGAGGACGGCACCGGTACCTAAGGACTCTAAGAGGAAGTCATTGGTGACCTTGCTGTCAGCGAAATGGAGGGCCTAATTTTCTTTTTTTTTCTTTTGGTCATCCTCCTCACCCTGTTCTCTCCCTCTCTCTCTCTCTCTCTCTCTCTCTCTCTCTCTCTCTCTCTCTCTCTCTCTCTCTCTCTCTCTCTCTCTCTCTCTCTCTCTCTCTCTCTCTCTCTCTCTCTCTCTCTCTCCCTCCCTCTCTCTCTATCTTTCTTCTGACTCTCCCTCTCTCTCTATCTCTTTCCCGCTCTCTCTCTCTCTCTCTGTCTCTCTCTCTTTCTCTCTCGCTTTCTCTCTTTCTCTCTCGCTTTCTCTTAACCATCCATCTATATATCCATACATCTTTCCATTTACCGATAGCTGTAATCTTCCATTTATCTTATAATAATGTCTTTAATCTGAATCTAAATTACAGCTTGAAAATATTTTATTAATTATGGCAATCCGGCAAAGGCCATCAGTTTATAGTACCATAGCCAATCTTTTCTATAATTATGGTGAAAAATACGATAATAAATAAACTTTATTACCTTCTTTGGTCTAGATTGTCAAAATAACGAGTGACTTAGATCATCTATTTGTCTCTCTCTGTCTCTCTGGGTCTGTGTGGGTCTCTCTCTTTTTATAATATATATATATATATATATATCGATACATCGATACATCCATCTATCTTTTATCTTTGATATTTCAACTAATGTTTCTCCTTCCACAACACATGTCTTAATATTAAGTATCTTTTTACATATCTAATGCTAAACATGTATCAGTCTACTTCCTCTTGAGTTTAAATATCGTGTAATCTAATCTAGCCGTTTGTGTTATTTTTTTTTTCAAGATTATAATCATGGTTTTAATTTTTTTTTAGTAGGTCTCAAATCAACCCATGTGAATATTTAGAAGAAGAAAAGAAAAAGAATTGAACGCCTGCGATATTGAATTCAATATTGGCGTAGAATTATAATTTATTTTACTAAAAAAAATTGGCATTTAAATTTTCTCATTCTTAAGATCCTTCCTCTACCTAAGACAAGATATCGAATTTTTTTATTCTTTCATTGAAGTCATAATAAAGCTTTGAATGGGAGAAACTTAACGAGCCTCGTCCAAAGGTAAGATTAGACATATAAAACGTCAAACTAAATACTCAGGAAAAGAGAAGTGGTATAATTTTTTTTTTATAAAACAGCCTAGCTAAGTAAGATAATGGTAACAGATTGTTTTTTCAATATCATTAAACCACAATTTGTTTCCAGGTCTATAGACAGTTTATCAGCGTTGGCATATACCATTGTTTTGTATTAGGTATTGCTTTGTATTGCGTCGGTTCCGCATCTATTTACACACATAAAGTTTGTTTTCATCCACCATAATTACGTAGTCTGGCTAAAGGCCTAAGAATTATGCTTAAAGATTAATACGCTTCTTGAATTGTTTTTCTTTTTTTTTTTTTTTTTTTTGAGCTCTCTTTTAAAATAAAAGTCGACGAAGAAGATAAAAGCTAAGCTGATGGAATAAAAATTCGATCTTGCAATACATAATGGTTTTAGTAAAATAATATCAGCTCATTCTAAAAAGAGGAAAATTTGACTAATATTGAATAATTATGACGTCAGTAAAACTCGTTGTTCTGTCAGTTTGGAGGAAGACATTTCTGATCTTAGCTAAACTCTCTGTGGTTTTAACAAACTTACTCTTCTATTTCATTATCATAATTCATAGTTATGTTGATACCGCTCACCGATTTGTTGAAAGAAGAATCTAGGGATTTTTCTAAAAATCTTGTTTACTAATTAAAGAGAACTATTTTCCTTTCAGTAAGTTTTGCTCCTGTCACAATGATAACGTTGAATGATGTTCTTTCAGTAAAACTCAGTTAACTCCAAAGTATGACACAAGAGTCGAAAAGGGTCGAAAACGGCTCTCTTTTTTAATAGTTTTG
>JAWDGP010004156.1:290000-325000 GCA_033675545.1 Elysia crispata
TTTGTCCTTTTTAAGAATTATTTCTGGAACAGGTGGGTAAAAAAGTTGACATTGGACTCATACGGTATTTGCATGATCAGTGTGGTTGTGTCAATTTGCAACGCATGTTTACGTTTTTAGAGAAAAACATTTCACATTAGGCGTAAAAATACTGACATGTAAGTAAAACCCTCCCTTTAAATCTTTGCGCACCTGATAAAGCCTAGATTCGCACATTCTTGCGTGCGAACTATGGTGAATTGAAAAGATCGTCAAATTGCAATTCCCTGTTATCGGAAAATAATAATACGCATCATAATAATGTGCTCTGATAAAACTCAAGAGCAGATGGAAGAAATATAAGTGTAAAAAAGGAAGTTTGCATACAAATTTACGTGAATCACAGAGAATAGTTCTTTTGAAAACGGGAAACCTAGAATGCAGTTTACATTTCTATGCTTTTGTTTAAAAAAAATAAAAAGGATATTAGCGAAAGCAAGAAACATGGATGAGAGAGTAGAGTGAACTTTTTACTTCATTGATCATCTTATCGTCTTTAGGTTAGACTCATATCCTCCAATAATACGGCTCCATAATGATAGCAAAGTAATTATTATGGTTTGTTCGCCCTTTGAAAATAATGTTCTTCAAAATATTTCAGCTAGATATCATTGAGAAAAAAAAAATATTATACAATGGTAACTATATTGTAGAAAATTCTAGTAATTCTGGGAAACACCTTTTTTATTTTCATTTTTTACTTTCCGACATTATTCAAAGATACTCTGCTAAACGATAATTTTGTTTGAATAAGAACTGCTTAAAGGTGCACCACCTTGCGAGAATACTCGGTTTTTGTATTTGATAATAGAAGTTTAGAAGTACCTTTGATTAGACCTGCGGGAATTCACCTTAATTTTACATATTTGATTATGAACATTTAAAAGTACCGGTACCAATAGATGTAATATTTCTTTCTCTTCTACCAAATTAGCTAACAAATTGTATCTTTCTTTTATTAGCTTTAGATGATAGTTTTGTTAAAATTTGTTGCAAGGATTATCTAAATAATAACAATGATTCCACTTTTTGTTAGCGAGGATTGATTAAAGCGAACACATGAAAAAAGGCCTTTAAAACATCATTAACCTATGTTGTCTTGGTGTAAAAATCATAACAGCTGCAGCAACTACATGTACAATAATATCAGTATGACAAACTGATATTATGACTCAAGAGTCACTGACCCCATTAACATCAGTTAGATCAGATCAAATAAAATGTATGCATTAAAACAACATTGCTTTTGGCACGAAAATCGAGTCTTCCTCTATAATGCATTAGTTTCACCCAATTCATTGCCCATGAAACAACATGATGTCAACATATTATGATGGAGTAGGTACAAAGAAATTATATGTCTGAAAAATATATACTTATTTATTCAGCTATTTAGATTTTCATTTTATTTGCGTCGAAGCGTTTGACCTAAAGCAAACTCTTAGGTTATTGTCCCATGGCTTCTGTTAAGGCCTTTTTTATGTAGCAGAGTGGCAAAAAGGACACAAGTTATGCTAAACGAATTCGTCTCTTGAGTTACTCTTCATCGGGGGGAGAGGGGTTGTGAGTGTAAAAAGAAGTTAACGTCTTAAATTGAGAATTTATTTAATTAATTGCCTATTGAAATTAATTTCCTTCAAAGATGTTTTTTTTTTCCTCATCCCTACACATCGATTTATAAACTCGGACGCAAGGGAAAAAAAGAAGTTAAGATACTTCCCATATGGAGGTTGGTGAGACCAGTCATTATGTAGCTATTATAATGACCAGTTCCTCTCTCTCTGTCTCTCTCTCTCGCTCTATCTCTCTGTCTCTCTCTCTCTCTCTCTCTCTCTCTCTCTCTCTCTCTCTCTCTCTCTATCTCTCTGTCTCTCTTTCTCTCTCTCTCTCCTTGTCTCTCTCTATCTCTCTCTTTGTCTCTCTCTATACATCTCTCTCTTTGTCTCTCTCTCTATCTCTCTCCCTCTTTGCTACAATAAAAACGTTTAGTTTTGATTCAAACTGGTTATCGAATCATTTTTCTCAACTACCTTTGGATTCACGACTAGAAAGTTGAGTCAAATGGGTGATATTTGCATTTCAGTTTCTACCTGCCGTTTTTTTTCCTTGAATTTATCCATTTATGATGTTTGTAAGAGGGAAAAAGCTAAGTTTATAGCTGCTGCAATTCGGCAATAAATGCGACAATAGAGGTTAAAATTACATTGAATTCAATCTTTGCATTTATAACTGAAAATAAGCAGTTGCATCCCTTTCAAATGAGCAAAAATTGCGGTCCTATAAGACTAACCGTCTAGGGACAGAAACTCATTAAAAAAAGAAACAATTTAATAAGAGGAAATAAGAATTAACATCCATTTTTTGTCTGATGCTGGGCTGATGGTGAAAAAGGAAGTTGATTTGAAACAATTTGCTGCACTTAACTCATGTAAAAATAGAGAAATAGTTTCTCAATCAAACATCAATTCGAAGCGGATTATTTTCAAGACATTTCTGCAGATTTACTTGATTATAATACCTGTGCAATACTCTATTAAAAAATAATATCTTTGTTGAGAAACATTTAGTTAAAACAAAAATCAAAGAAACAGAACTGCTATCTAACTCTCATTATTTTCGCTACCTTGATTCAATTTAAAACCTGCATAGAAAATAACATAACTTACATAGAGCACAGCAAGGAAAATGGCGTTTGCTATCCTTTTTCAATTACCGTGTGACAGACTGTGGCAGTCACCAAGAACTACCGGGAGACCACGACTAGACAGTCCTACCCGGCAAGGGCTAGATTTAGAATCTAGTATCTTGGCACTGAACTCGCCACCCACCCACGAGCCAGTTCCGGTAAAGTAGGTTACCCGGGTACTTCAAAAGATCGATAGATATGGTGTAGCCAGGACTCACCTAGAACGCGCTTGTGTGCGTGCGACACTCGGTGACGCCGTCCAGCAGCAAAACAACACAAAATCTAGATCCATCCTCAGAAAGATCTGACAGAACTTATGAAGGTCTAGATAGTTCGTACTCTCGACACCAAGTTTTCCAATCAATATCCACGCCCTCACTCGACATGGTTCAACAATCCCATAAACTAACCGCAGAGTTGCCAATTAAGTTTGCACCCGCATGCATAACATTTTGCACATCTGCAGCCTCTACATTTACATACAAACGGGGTATTTACATTGTTGTCACGTGGAGATTATTTTGGGACGATTTTTTTGTATAAAGTGAAGTGTAACAGGGATATTCACTATTTTTATCCATCTCCCATACTTAAGAACGTAAGTTTTGTTAGCGGCGCTGTGACTGTTTAATGCCTTCAAATCTCAATCTTCAATGGCCTTGTTCGGTAACTGAGGGTTTTTATTTTTTTTTCTTTGTTTGTTTTAAGTAAAATGACTTCCATTAAAACATTTTTCGTCTCCATGTTGGAGAGAGGGATAAATGGAAAAGTAGGTAATTGCAAAAATCCAATATCTGTCCTCAAAAGAAAAGTAAATGGGAAAAACTGTGCACATCTGCTACAGGTATGTAAAAAAAATAACCCCTGAAAAGACTCCATGTGTTGTGTGTAAGAAAGCTCAGTCATGTATCTTTGTCTTTTCTATCCAGCTCATAGCTTTATTTAGTTATATGGCGAATTGTGTTGAAGCTAAATGTTATGTCACAGGTAAATGGCTGTAAACCCGTCTATACTTTATATATTTGTTGGTGAAGGTATGAAGACGTGAGAAGTTATTCAAAATATTAATTTTGTATGTATGCATTGTATTGAAGAGATTCTCAAAAAGATGGAGAAATGGAAGAAACTGAAGGGAAAAAAGGGCATGGCAGTTCCTAAAATTTTTTTATCTGAACAAGTTCGATTTCGCGGAAAGACTTTTCCAATACCTGTATGTATTTTAATTTACTAAACCATAGCGTAAATCAATAGCTTCTTTTCGTGCGTCAAACAGATTACAAGTGAAGTTTGGATTTTTCCTAAGTAAATAGAGATAACAGGGTGACAAAGGTTTCCTCTCATTAATTTCGAGATAAAAACTTTTCAGATTAGAAAGTCCAAAGTTAAAATGAAAATTTCGTCTCAATTTAGGTAATATTCTGAGACTCTAAAACTGAGCATGTACTCATAAAAAAGTGTTAAAAAAAGATTGCTCAAGATAGATGGTCCATCATGTTTAAAAAAAAAAAAAGATTTCTTATTAGATCTGACGATAAAATTCAAATAGGCCCTAAATGAAGTGTAAATTGAGATTCTCAAGTTATAGGAACAAAAAAGTAGAAGGCACCTGAAAAAATATTGGGAATTGTAGGGCAAAGGGACCTAACCAGCGGTGAACAAGTGGATCAGGTGTATCTTGATTTTAGGGTTGAATTCATATGAAGTATATCTTTCAATCGCAGAATATCAATTACCCGAGCTGTGACAAACAGGTAATGAGGAACAATTGAAACCAATCTCCTACAGCCAGTGACAAACTTGACCAATCTCCTACAGCCAGTGACAAACTTGACCTTACGATGGAAGACCTCGATACATCAATCCCATCCTAAAAGTGCCAGCTGCGATGGGTTTCCACTCTTATAGTAGGCAAAACTATCTTTAATGTGTGTGCCACGCGAGAAGTTCAGGGCCGGACCTGAGAGGGTAATGAAAACGCAGAGTTTGATTGCACCATGGTTGGTCAATATCCTCTAGGTTTATGTATCGCAGCGTTTATCGCGGCAGTTGTAAAGTGAAAAATGCCATACCCTAAGCATGAAAAGTGAGAAATACTCTAACCAGTTATGAATTCGTTTCCTAAGTCTTTTTCACAGTACCGGCATTCTTTTTTTCATACGATCATTATGTTATCACTATGGTCATATACACATCGGACAATTCCCAAACTTTGTCCTAACACTTCGTCAGTGTTTTCTCTTAAAAAAAGAATTTAGTCCGGCTATTATAAACTCAGCGTTTATGAAAAACTTAAAGTATAAAAATTGATCCTGTTATGCCCTCATCGTAAAAGTTCTCGAGGAATTGAATTAAAAGTCGATGAAGAGTCATACCCAAGACTGAAAACAAAACCAATCGACATAGCCGCCATTCGGCCATGATTGTCACCATGGTAATCGGTCAGTACTTTATCAATCTTTCTGACAATCCAACCTTATCTCTGACCAGCGGTATTATGAGATTATGAGACCAGGGGACAGCGACCACTCAAAGAGTTGGACAGCACTGACCACGCATGCGTCATCACCGGGTGGTCAGCTTTGAACGTGCCGGCTCTCACAGATAAGAGAAGTATTTGACACACCCTAGATAATGATACATGCACGCCTACGACTAAACCTTGAGGTTGAAATACACGAGTTCAAACTTTCCGATGTTGATGTCGATTGCGATGTAGAAGTAAAAGCTCTTGTTTATCCTGTTCCCACCTTTTTTTTTTACCAGAATGAAAGCGACTGATGAAGTTTACTTTAAGATATTTGTGCAACTTAAGAAGAATTTATGGATGGAATGTGTTTGTGCTTTGTAATACTTCTCTCTATAAAATGTCTAAATAAACCTTAGTTACCTCTGCAAGTTCTGTTTCTTTCTTTTTTTTTTTCTTTAAGGTAGAATATTGTAAGTATTTCTGTATTTTTTTTTTCTTCAAAGGAAAACATTGGTAATTTTTCACCCTTAAATAATCCCTTTTTTCTTTTTTTTTTGTTTTTGTTTTGGGGGTGGGCTGGGGTGGGGATGGGAGAATCCTCATTCTAGAATCTTGTTGAGGGTGTAGTTTCAGTGAGATTCTACAGTGTGAGAGCGATTAACACGCCAGGTGTCAGAGAGAAGGCGAGTAAGTCACATAATCAATGATGGCGAGTCCACTTAAACGACTACGGCTTATTTAATTAATTAGAGAGATTAATCTATTCAGATATATTGACATGCTAGAATAGTTAAACTATGAAGGTATTGATGTACCGCGGCTATTCGGAGAAAGAGAGAGAGAGAGAGAGAGAGAGAGAGAGAGAGAGAGAGAGAGAGAGAGAGAGAGAGAGAGAGAGAGAGAGAGAGAGAGACAGACAGACAGACAGACAGACATGCAGACTGACAGAGAGACAGAGTCAGATAGACAGAAAGAGAGAGGCGGAGTCTAAAATAGGGACAGAGAGGGATAGAGAGACAGAGAGAGAGACAGACAGACAGACAGACAGACAGACAGACAGTCAGACAGGCAGACTGATAGAAAGACAGAGCCAGAAGGACAGAGACAGGCGGAGGCTAAGATAGGGACAGAGAGGGAGAGAGAGAGAGAGAGAGAGAGAGAGAGAGAGAGAGAGAGAGAGAGAGAGAGAGAGAGAGAGAGAGAGAGAGAGAGAGAGAGAGAGAGAGAGAGAGAGAGATAGGCATGCAGAAGCAGAGAATGCGAGAACGACACTGAGGAAGAGGGAGAAAAGGAGACACGAAGGGGAGAATTCTAGAGTTAACGAAACAATCAATCTTTATGTTTCCATTTTAAGCTGTCTTAACTAAGTTGCTCTTGTTGTTGTTGTTGTTGTTGTCGTCGTCGTCGTCGTCGTCTTCGTCGACGCTATCATCATCTTCAGCATCATCACTATTATTATTATTATTATTATTATTATTATTATTATTATTATTATTATTATTATTATTATTATTATTATTATTATTATTATTATTATTATTATTATTATTATTATTATTATTATTATTATTATTATTATTATTATTATTATCATTATTATTATTATTATTACTAGTTACAATAATATTAATACGAGAACACAATTTGTTTGCGTCAAACCAGTTCAATGTAAAATATCTCTATCAGTGACAACACTTAACTGCATAGCTGGCTATCTGTTTGATTAAAAACTCGTGTGCTGCTGGTAATATCAAAAGCTGGGGTATGAATATGAAATTGACCAGTACTTGGAATTAATTTTGAGATACATTAATATTTATCACATTTCTGGAATAACCTTCAGAATCTCCTTATAATCTAATCCCGCAGCGGATGAAGTTTGTAAATGTCAGTCTAGCGTAGTAGAAGGTAGGGTTCACTATTGTTGGCTCATTACCAACTGCAGAACGGACACAATAATGACTGTAATGTGATAAGCAGCGATGAGGTCAAATACTTAGTCACGTTGCTCAGAGTAGGCAGATATGCAGAGGCAGAGGTGCCTTACAGGCGTAGAGACAAGATATCGCAATATACATGTCAACTAGGACATAAGTGGGGGTCGAGATAGTCAAGAAAGAACAAAATATCAGATGCCATAGACAACAATAGTGTCATAAGATTAAAATATAAATATATATCGGCGCCTGTCATTGTGATTTATCAACAGGTTTTTTTTTTGTTTTGTTTTTTTTTTTAATTATTTGTTTCGTTTTGTTTTTTAATTGAAAGAATGAGATAACAGTAGGTAAAGTCTTTGTTCAAATTTTTCGATGCAAATTTTAGTTATCCTATGATATTGGTTGGTCAAAGTTAAGGTGCTGAAAAAAAATGTAATGATGCGTGATTTTACTTTCTATAAGAAAACTATAACTTCTATAAGATGACTACACTAAGTATTTTCATTCCTTGTCAGACGGATTTACTTTATTTGTTTATATTATTTTTAGCAATATTATGCAAAAAAAAAGAAATTTGTTAGTCACAGTACCAAATAATCAGGTAAATGTTAGGGGAGGAAGAAATATGAAATGAAAACAAGAAGAAAAAGATTGATCGATTGATTTATTTCTTGCTTGATTGAAGATGATGATGTTGTTGATGATGGTGAGGAGGTGAAGGTGAAGAAAGAGGAAGAAGGTAGAATGGGCGAGAAAAGAAAAGACAATCAAGAGTTAGGAACAGAAAGCTCATGAGGGAAAGAAATTTAAAACAGAGTAAATGTAGAATAATAAAAGATAAGCAAAACCGTCATTAACATTTTCAAATTATCACGAACTAAGCTCAAACCTCCATTACGCTTAATACAAAAACAAAAAAAAAAGATTTAAAAAAAAAAAAAAAAAAAATCTCCAATAAAAAAGGAAATGAACTGTCACTACGGTATCACAAATACTCCTCCCATCCTAAGTACGTGTGTATCACATCGTAACGCATAAAACAAACAACGGTCACGCCACAGCTTACCTGTAGAATAAGTCTCGGGTTGTCACAGTTGACAGAAACTTTTGACCAAGTCCGATCGCCTAGCATGCACTCAAGCCCTGAGCTCTAGTCTGACAGATAGGGTGACCAGGCTTACAGGAATGGTTGACAGAGGCACAGTTTCAACCCCTGGTGCCGTACCCGCGTCCCCCCCCACCCTCTTTCTGTTACACCGACCCTCTCCCCTACCCTACCTTCTTTCTTAAGCAGTTCGAACAGTTCAATCTTTAATTAGCTTTTTGTTTATCTTCGCCCTCTCAACCTTATCGCGAAAGGCGTCGCTAAGGCGGTATGTTCCTTTTTTCATATCTTTCTGACGTATTTTTTTTTTTACATTCTCTCTCTGTCTGTCTGTCTGTCTGTCTGTCTGTCTGTTTGTCCGTCTGTCTGTCTGTCTGTCTGTCTGTCTGTCTGTCTGTCTCTCTCTCTCTCTCTCTCTCTCTCTCTCTCTCTCTCTCTCTCTCTCTCCAAATTTTGTTGGCGTATTTTTTAATTGAAGGTATACGTATTCATAATTATATTAATTTATTTAAACCCACACAATTATACACCAATAAGCCTCTATATGTTAGAAACCTTAAACGTTATTTAGGAATAAAAAATTACGAATGTTCTAAGTCTGTTAAGAGATTTTCGTTGTATAACAGGGAGGAAAATAAAGTCGTTAGAGATTCACAGCGACACAGAAAAGGGTGCTAAAATCTAGAGTGAGCACTCGACCGAAACTACCGAGTGAGTGGTCAAGGCTTGACTGACGCCGGCCTGGTAGGATGAAGCGAGTGTTTGTACCGAGAATGTGCAGGTGAGCGTGTCTTTTACGTTCAGGCTGAGGGCGGCGTGTCTGACGCATGAAACTTGACCAAACGTAGAGGGTGAACGTGAGTACCCGCTGAAACAGAGGGCGTTGTCGCCCTGAGGATGCTGGGAGTCCAGGAAGCTGATGGAGCGCGTCGCATGGTGATCAAAAACATCTGCCAGTGGTTTAGTTTCCTTCCACGAGTCCCCATATCTCGCGTACGGTTCTGCGACACGGCCAGTGGATACTGTAAAATGGGAATACGATAATCGTTCTTATCGGCAGAAAGAGAGACAGTCTTTGTGTCTGTGTGTCTAGGAGAGAGAGAGAGAGAGAGAGAGAGAGAGAGAGAGAGAGAGAGAGAGAGAGAGAGTGAGAGAGAGACTGAGAGGGAGAGACAGAGTGAGAGAGAGAGGGATAGAGAGAAAGAGAGAGAGAAAGGGAGAGATAAGTAGAGAGAGAGAGAGAGAAAGGGAGATAGAGACAGCCCTGGCATCTGAACCAAAACACCAAAAATAACCGCTTTGGATATAATACTAAATTTAAAGGGATATTAATGTGTCCTAAACAAAATAATATAATAGGCCAAAAAAACAAAAAAGGTAATCTAAGGCGATGTAACATGACATGAGCAGAATGCACTGTAATTACGGATATATTCATACAGTATTATGAACTCTATTAAATTCTCCTTTGAAGCAGCGATTCTGATTTTTAATAACTGTCCAATGTTTCCTTTAGCCTTCCATCTCTATCTTATACGCTTCTACTGGAGGCCGAGATCTTAGAATTTTTAGGACTAAGCGTAATGCGGACGAGTTCAGACAAAAAAAATTACACGCAAATCAGTTTAGCGTTGTAAAAATTTTCCTATGCGAAAGAGTTTTATTTTGAATCGCACATAAAACTATATTTTGCCGTTATTCTCTCTCATATTTTAAAACCTATCCAATGCGAAAGAGTATTACTATTATTTGAATCGCCCATTAAAATATATTATGCCGTTATTCTCTCTCGTACACAAGCAATACACACTTTCTTTCCCATCTCTTCCTCTCGAGCCGCGTCCCTTGTGTCTCACCCACTTTTTTCGTTCTCTCTCAGAATAATTTTGTTTTCTCTCTCTCTTTTCTCTGCGCCTCTCTATCTGGCTTTTCCCCTTCCATGGAGCTACTTCTAGATGATAACACAAAAGCTCTCTGTAACAACACCAGTTTTGCAATTAAAACTAATCGAATTGCTTTGCATCTGGTTTTTCTGGATACTTTGAAAGACGGTCACGCATTATGACATTTTCCTTTTAAAAATATGTGGTATTTTCAAATGAAATCTTGTGTGTTATGAAAATGGTCCTCTTTAACGCATTGCAATAAATAAAAAAAAAGAGAAAAAATAAAAAGATAAAAACTACAAATATTGTTATAAACCTCAATAATAATTTTACATCACCATTAAATAAACCATCTCTGGTTACCAACCTTTTATAAATAATGAGCTTCAAGTTCAACATTCATCACTGAAAGTAAATAGAATTTTACGTCAGTTTTCAAGGTCACCGTATGCCCATCTGGTGGACAAAACGACCTTGTTTCTCTGCCTGCCAAATTTTTCCACGCTTAAGTCAAGCTAAGTTGAGGCTTCGCCGTTGAAACACATGACAAACTTTCGTTTGGGTTAGCAAAATAATGTGTGTGTGTTTGTGTTTGTGTTTTTGCGCGAACGATTGTTTCTTTCACCGTAATGCTCAGAGTCAATGGTCCTCCCACCCGTGAAACGCTTGACCACGCCGGACTGGGCTGTTACTGGTAAGGGTTTAACTCGCTGGACAAACACCCAGTCATTACTTAGTCCAGGATTACAGCACTTTAGCTTGGTCAGGCTGGACCGAGCTGGTGTGGCCGTCGAGAAGGTGGGTCAATTCTAAACTGATCCCTCCAGGGCAATCTAAACTGACCGCCCGTGGTCAAAATTAAAATAAACTGGTGCATCCAGTCAAGTCTAAAATGACCCCTCGCGGTCAAGTCTAAACTGGCCCCTCGTGATAAATTCTAAACTGACCCCTCACGGTCAATCTAAACTGACTCCTTGTGATAAATTCTAAACTGATGCCTAGTGATAAATTCTAAACTGATCCCTCGTGATAAATTCTAAACTGACCCCTTGTGTCAAAATTAGATAAACTGGTACATCCGGTCAATTCTAAACTGAACCCTTCCGGTCAAGTCTAAACTGACCCCTTATGATGAATTTTAAACTGAGACCTCGTGGTCAAAATTAAGATAAAACTGATACATCCGATCAATGCTAAACTGACCCCTTGCCGTTAATTGTGAACTGATCCCTCGCAGTCACTGATCTAAACTGATCTTTCACGGTCAATTCTAGTGGATCCCTCTCCATCTATTCCAAACTGGTCCCTCCAAGTCAGTTCCATACTGATCCCTTGCTTTGGCTGCTTTTTTTAATAATAAAATTATATAAATATATTGTAAACAACGCATTTTTCTGTGCCTCCCAAAGGCCAAATTTGCATGAAGTTGCAAATTACTTGGAAAGGATATAAGATTTCATGAAATAGTAGGGAAAGATGGATATATTAAGTGAGAAAATTCTGGTTTCTTAAATTTAAAATCTCTGCATGCCACGAATTAGGACTGGGAGCAAGATGTAACAATTCAAAAAGTAGGGTATTTGTCTGGGTGGTAAACCTGAGTGAAAAAGTACAATATCTGCATTTACCCATCTAGATATATAATTATTCACTAATAAACTATCCATTAAGAAAAATTAAACTAAATGGTATAAAGAGTTTTTTCATTATAGGACAGGAAAGAGAGAGAGAGAGAGAGAGAGAGAGAGAGAGAGAGAGAGAGAGAGAGAGAGACAGACAGACAGACAGACAGACAGACAGAGACAGAGAGAGCAGGAAAGAGAAAGAATACATGAGACAAAATTTCTGATTTCTACTATGATTAATAGACAGTTATTGTGTTAAGTGATTGTCAAAGACTTTCAGCGGATCATATATTAACAACATCAAACCCTCTTAATTATGCCAGATTGCAAGTTCAGTTTCTTTTTTTTTCCATATTTCAAGTATCCACAATAATATCTAAAACACTTTTTTCACCTTGAATTTCTAGATCTAAAAGAAATACACAATTTTAAGGTCTAACATCTCCATAAACCTTTATTGGCAAAACATGATATCATAAGAGCAGAGGCAAAAAAAATGGCATATCAGATCAGGATGCTATAAAATTCAAGTAATTTACAAAATACTGCGATATTTTACAGATAATCACATGCATAACTAAGCAAATTCTTATTTAGGCCTCAAACGTCCAGTCATACAAAAAGAGTCCTGACCTTACAGTTCTTACAAAGCTGCGCCTTGAAAATTTACATATCTTCGAATTATATGAATTTGTAAAAATTGATACAATTAATCATGAAGTTTAAAAAGTTAGATCTTAAGTGTTTGTCTTGAAAATATCATTTTTGTTAATGAGTACTGAGATGTGTGAAAATTTTAATTGAGAAATAAATTATCTTTATTTAATGTTGTAATGAGAATGATGTTCAGAAAATTCTCTACGGTAAAGCTAGGCCAACATAGCTGAATACATGAAAAAACTATTTTTGATTTGCAGTTCAAAAATTTTTCTCAGGATGAGATAAAAAGTTACTATCAATCATTTTCATCTACAAAGTCATTGATTTATTTCACAAACCTAGATCATCAATAACAGTGATATCAAGGCTAGTGTAGATCTGTCAGCACCAAAATTAGAGTAAGAATAAAGGTGAACATATTAAAGAGGAGAGTGAGGTAAAAGAATGGTACAACTGAGCAAATCGAGGTAGAATAATTGTGGACACTTTGTTTCAATCCTTTTCCCAACCTCCACCAATTTCTGATCCTTACTTCGAGAGTAGCTCATATTTTTTAGTCAGCATATTTGCTCTTAAACCAGAGAGAAAACAATTAAATAATACAAGATAAAATGAAACTTGTGTGAAATATCACTTCTGAAAAGTACCATTAGTCAAATATTTTTCTCAGATATTATAGCACATCTTAAATATAGACCTAATTTAGCAACTCATTTCTATGTTACTTGAAGCCCCCCAGGTAATCTTTTTAGATGAAACTAGCTTGTTTGTCGATGCACTCAACCAGCAAGTGTAATGCAGTAGAAGATTTTAGTAGCAATGAAATTCAGATAATCCTTGCTAAATTTGCCTGTTTCTGCCCATCCACATGGACTTGTTTACCCATTTCAAAAACTTCCAACTTGAAGAAATGTTTGACAGCAACAAAACCATGTTTAATTTGCATTTCTTTTAATAATGCTTATTCATCCACAAATCTATGAATGCTGATACAAAAACAAATATATATATATATATATATATATATATAAAACAAAAGTGGTTACTTATATAAATTTTGCTGCTTTTTGAATCTTTAATGTGGTTTTCAGATTTGGACATACTGCTTTTATAATTAATCAAAGGAGTTTAAGCTTGTATCATTATAACTAAAATTCTAAGATAATAAAATGACAAATAAAAAGAAAAGTAAAAAAAAATATAGTGAAAGAAGGCATAGATCAAAACAGGAATGACTCAAAATTGTTGTACAGCTCTTACAGTTTTACTGACTTAGACATTTGGAGGGTCTGATCTTTATCAAGTACTATCTGAATCATTCATAACAAATTACAATACACAAAAATCAAATTCAAAGAAACAAAAACTCTAGTTTTTAAAACAAAGTGTCACTATTTAATTCTAACATTTCTTTTTCATCAATGGTTTTTAAACAGCATCTCTAATATCTTCTGGTTTTTGCGCATCTTTCACTGGTACTGGCATTTATAGATTTCTGGAGGGAACAGGGCAGTCTGACAACTCAAGTTCATGGTTGACATAAATCTGTTATTCTTTGAAAAAACCTTTTCAAGTCAGTTTTCCTAAATTTTCTTTACATTGTTGCTGTCCAAGGATAGTACATTGTCTTTCAAATAGGCGCATGGCACATCAATACCAGATACACTTTTATATCTGACGGAACAAACAATCAATACCTATTGACCTATTGCAAACATTTCCACATAATTATGATAAACTATAAGTACAAAAATAAATAACCCTTTTTCATCCTGCTTGTAGCATGCCAATTTTACTCAATTTTCAAGAGGGTCTCAATTCCTGTCGTAATTGTTGAAATCTGGGCTGTCAACTCTGCCATCTGGAAAGAAGAAACAAAATAATACAGGATTATTCTTCGATTTCATTTGATTTCAGACGACAAAAGACAAAAATATGTGCAAAATATACTGAATAGTAAAAAGATAAGACAAAATTGTTTCTATAAATAATATTGAAACAAGCCCAAGACAGAATTATATCTTAGTCAGTTTTTTAAATATATAACAGTTTGTTTTTCATCAGCGCCAAAAGTTCAAACTTTAATATTTTATTTCCAGTAAAATAAGGATGAAGTTTGTTACATTTTGCATAAACATAATTATATCCCATGGGCGTTTTAAGATGGGCAGTGCATGTCAAAAGCAGCTTGCATTCTGCCCACTTCAACTGACTTGACCAAAGAAAATAGCTTGTCACATGACTGAATGTTGAAGTGGGTACAAATGCAGAATTTATGGTGCATGTGTTATGGAATTTATACAAATATATAACAATTTTAGCCTCTGTAGACTATTTTAGCCTTCAAGAGTATCTTTTATCCGGCTACTACTGGTAAAAAAGGCACTACGTGATCCAGTGTAAGAAAATTTGCATAGGATTTGTGACAGTCCAGTTTGGACACTCATCATCTATTATTTAATGATGGCAGCTGAACCTCACAAAGCACATATTTCTTTTTTATCATGAAGACCTGATAGTCTCTATGATAGGAAAAAACTAAAGTGAAATCATAAAATGTCCACCCTCTCTCCTGTGTAAACAAAACATCATCTTGCTGCCATGGAAAGATAAATTATTTCTAGAGAGCAAATTAGGAGAAGCAATGACTTCATGTAGCATGACGTTTACCTTTTCTTTGTTTTCTGTCCTGACTTTTTCAGGCACTTTAGTTTCATAGTCTGGCTTGCTTGCGGCCTCCGACAACTTGGCAAATTGTTTCTCCAGAGTCTCCTTTTTGCTCTGCAGCTTTGCTTTTTCTTTTCCTATATCAATTTGACCCTGTGAACAGAAAGGTCAAGCATTCTGTTTAAAGCCATACCCAATTAGTGCTCTTTTTTGAAAATTAAAATATATTTTAATTTTCTTTTCGCATAAATAAACAAAGAGGGTCACAGTCTATCAACGAAAAAAGCAATATCATGGCAAAAATGTGGAAATACATGTGACAATGTCAATGCATGTGAAATAAAACTCCAAAATTTAAAAGGTATCAATTTTATATTTTTTTCTTGCTTTTTTTTTTTCAACCTTGCTAGATTCACATATCTACAAATATCATTTATTGGATGCAAACAGGCAGCCACACATTTTTCTGACAATTTCATAAATCCTTCATGTCACCTAAAACCAAAGAGATTATTTCTTATACTGGACTGTATTTGTAGGAAAATGACAAATTATCAAACTTTCATCCCTCAAAAGTATTGTTCCACAATAAATCCAAATGAGCTTCTGCAAAAAGACTTGATTTTGTCTGCATTTGAACATAGATTAACATAGATTTCTTTTTTAATCATCTTTTATGCTTCCTTTGAAAATAATTAAAAAATAAAAAACATTTCTATCATCAAAGTTTATTTAATTTTAGTGCTCATGAGCTTAGAAAAATGCAGTGGTGTAAATATTCACATAATATAATAAAAAAAAAATCACAGCTCATTTGGACATGGACCAAGATAAAATTGTATTACTGTAATCTTCACTTCAACTGTTTATCAAAAATGCTTCTTAAAAAAAGATGAAACAAAAATTGTGAAAAATTGTCCTGCTTCGAGGATATAAAAAGCATGAACTGCGTAAGAGCTGCTTTTCAAAAATACCTTGAGCATGAGGTGCGTCTCACAGCGTGCGGACACAGTTGCCATGGCACAGCCCTGGGGAGGCTCCTGACCTTCTCCCTCCAGGATGTTGAGTGTGCTTGTATTACACATTGTGGACACAACATCTTCAAAGCTGCGCACAGTCTCTGCTGTTTCACTATCAGAACACTTCAAATAGACTAGAGAGAGTATACAATGCAAACAACACATTAAGAAATTCAAACAGTCATTTTTTTTTATTTCAGATTTTTATTGCAAAGCCCTAGGGAATTTTCAAGAAAAGTTTCTAGAATCGAATACATGAAACAAAGATACAGATGATAAGTTTCACATAACTGAAATAAAACAGGACTTTGACTTATATCAGCTGGGCACAGGAACTAGAGCTATTCAAATGACTTAAATTCTAAGAAATTACCTCTAAAAACTTAATTTAAGAATCTTTTAATTGCCTGTATTTTTTTTTCTTTTCCCTTCTTTGTAGAAACCAAACATTCTAAAACCTCTTCCAAAATCATGAAAATTCAATAGAGAAATGTTTACTTTATTAAAAAAACAAAACAAAATAGGCCTAATCCATTAATAGGGAAGTATGAAATCTACTGATGATGAAATGTCTGAATATAAAATTTCTGATTAACTTTTTTTTTAAATGAAGCATATTGTTTCAACCCACCTTCCACTTTGGTCTTGGGAACCAGCTGGTAATCTGAGCGCATTGAGCGCACTTTCTTCACAACATTCTGGATAAATTCCACTTTTGTTTCCAACCCTGTGTTTCTCGGGATTGCCTGGAGAAAACATTGAATGGAAATGTTTAAAAATGATAGAGAAGCTTTTTTCTTTAGGATATGTCAATGGGTTGAGATCAATTCTTATATTTGTTTTTTAAATGTACCCATAAAACTCTTTTAGTTTTTTTTCTCTTTTGCAATTACTCAATACAAAATACAACTTTGGCTTGCATGTTCTGTTCAATTTTTCATCATTCAGTACATGATCTTAATATCTTTAAACCAGCAATCTACAAAGAAAAATGTAGAGAAAAATATTTAAATCTGTTTGAGCTGACTTTTTTTTCTCTTAAAGCCTCCAAATATTTTAATAATGATATCTAAAAAAGAAATATTTCAGATGTCTACAACTTTAAAATTTGAAGCTGATTTAAAACTTATCAAGATATTTCTTGATCTGTTTACAAACCATTGGAGCTGATCCTGTTGATTCATAAGACTGAAATCAAAATGCTGCATGGTCTGCAAAAATAGACCTAAAGAAAGCTTGGGGTGTCCTACAACTGAATATGACAAAGAAAATTCCCCAGAATGAAACCAACCTCGTTTTCTTCTGGGAAAGGTGTCACACATATACTTGGAGGCGCTGAGGGCGATCTCCAAGGCAACCTCTGGAAGAGCTCCTCAGTCACAAAAGGCATGAAAGGATGAAGTAGTCTAAGGCCCTCATCCAGACAGGTGAACAGGACATTGCGACACACAGTTTTTGCTGCTTCATTGCTGCCATTGATAACACCTTTAATGCACTCCTAAGATGGAAAAAAAAACATTGAGTTCACTTTCTTTAAAATTCAAAAATGAAAAACTGGCACAAGTCCCAAATTTACAATATTTTGTTTTTGGCACCAAATAAAAAAGAAATTTCCTTCCTTTCAGAGAGTAGAAGAAATTTTAATTCTAGCATTTCCATATCACATAAACATCAACCTAATGCTTTTGAAAAAGGATCTCAAATACAAAAAAAAACTATCATTCAAGGGCTGCAACTCATAACAGTTATGGGCTACTTTACCCTAAATTGCCTTGGATGCCTGTCACATTTACTCCATGGAAACACAAGAAACTTAACATTATTTGGGTGCAATGCTGCCTGTCTATCTCATATTAAGGTGTTGAAAATTCAATTCTGTCTTTGTAAGCATTTGGAAAATGAACAGAAAGCACGATTTTGTATCACTTAAAGCGAAAGGTTCATAGGTTAAATCTATAGTTGTCTTATTTCTTTTTTGTCCCATAGTTATAAAGTTGTGTGCCTATTTCCCTTTATACTTATCATTTGGAAAGTAATATATTAGGGGTAGATAAATAAAATGGTCACTAAATTTAAAAAAAATTGCAAAAACAAACAAATAGTTAGAGATTTTGAGATAGTTTGAATGATAACACTGAAAAGCAATGAAAAACTAGACATTCAAACCTTGTTCAGAGAGGATATAGAGTAAGTCCTTACCAGGTACCAGTCACAAAGCTCATACAGCCAGAAATTGTAGATTGCAGAAGTGCAGATGGGAAACTCGTAGCTCTCCATGCCTTGGTTCGTCTGAGTAATAGCATAGGCGAGTCTGCTCAGAATCCATCGATCCATGTTGCTTTCCTGGCCAGACAGCTATGCAGAGACAAAAAAATAATAACATTATTGGCTCTCTTCCTGATTGAATAATTTTACACACTTTGCTACATTTTATATAGAACTAAATCCATTTCATGACTTTAGGAAGATTTAAAGAGACAAAAGGAAGGAAGAATAAAAAAAATGTCAACCAAAGAAAGAGAAATGCACTAAATGACACATTCTTAAATGTTTCACAATTTTTAATCAGTGACGCTTATCACATAAAAAAAAAATTATCACTGCCACACGACAACACCCACAAATAACTTCAGAGATGATAGGAAAACCTAAAAATAGAGTATTTTTACTTTATAACTTACCTGCAGTGTTGAATTAGGTTGGAACCCTTCTCCCAAACTGCCGAGGGCAAACTTAGTGGCGTTCCATAATTTGTTGCAGAAGAATCTGTAACCTTGGACACGCATAACGTCCAGATTCATATCTCTACCTGGAATATGAAATTTATATGATAAGCTTGAAACTACATCCTACACTGGTCAGGAACAATAAAAAAACAAAAAACACACACAAAAAAAAAAACCACTCACTTTCAGATCTTTTGCCTATTTCCATACTCAAATTATACATCAGGTGCTAAATATTTCATGAAAATGAAAAAAAAATTAAGTCAATTTTTTTTTATTTCAATGCTTAACTGTTTAGGCTGAAATACCCATGAATGTTGTCATTCAGTAAAACTTTAAAACTTTTGTCTCCAACTCCTGAGAATTGTTTGCACAACATTTTGAAATAATTTCCTTTCTTTGGTACATGTCTTTATTGCCCTCATAAATCGCTTTGCCGCTTAAAGCACAGTTGTATTTATGAAAACCACAAACAATAGATGCGAGCCAAACCTTGTGCGGTGTATGAAATGAGGGCGAAACGAAGAGCATCTACACCACACTCTGGTATTCCATTAGGATAGTCCGCTTTCTGTAGAGAAGAATCAATAAGAAAAATATAATAAGCATATTTCAAAATTTTATCCCACAAACTGTTTCTTTTCACAAAACACATGATTAATAATGGCTTTTCTAATTTATTTTCTGTTTCCTTATTTCCACAATGATTTTTCATTCCGAACATTTTATCTTACTTTCTGAATCATCGAAAAGCCACCTACCAACTACAGCCTTATACAAGACAAAATCAAGATTTTTTTTGTCAGCCTTACATTGAAGAGCAAAGATAAATAAGATGAATGGGAAAAAAAAAAACTGTTACAACAATTTTATTGCTATGAGCTTTCTTAAAAGTTAAAAAATATAATTCTTTTATATTCGCAAAACCGTATATTACACATAAGTAACAGGCTTTCACTGCAGTCTCATACCTGTCCTTCAATCGCCTTGAGCACTTCCTTTTCATCAAGATTGTAATCCTGAAGCTTTGTATTCAAGTCCTAGACAGAGTTATAAAGAGTAAAATTATTGTTAAAAAGTGTTAAAAGTCAACGATGAATCAATATTAAGTGGTAAAATAGTGTTTCTAATTTATGTTTTTGTATTATTTTTAGTGGCATTCTTAGCCAATATATTTAATTAAGAAAGACAAAGAGAACAAAAAAAGATCTTCAGATTGGGTTATCTCTGGTACATTTCTTACAGAATATCATGAGGAGGAGAAGAGCAAAGCTGGATAGCAAGTCTGTTACAAAAAAAAAACCAAGTGATTACCTTGAGCTCAATGCCATGCATGACATCCAGAGGATCTATGATGTTTCCTAGAGACTTGCTCATCTTACGTCCATGTGCATCTCGCACCATGGCATGGAGGTACACCTGCACACAGTGAAAGTCATGTCTTTTTATTTAGTTTCTTGCATGAATATGGAATACTATGTTCTTTTAATGATATACATAAAGTAAAAATTACAACCCATATTGGTATTAAAATGGTATTGTTAAAATAAATGAATTAGGTGTAACATTGAGTGGGCTGGAGGAGCAAGAATAGAGCAAAATGGAATATCTCAGCTTTACATGTGATAATTGAATTTCTGATTAAAACTGTACTATTTATCTTCACGCTTAGTTGCGAAAGAAAATGCAATTTAATGAAATAAGTTATGCTAAGTTATGAAATTTCAGCAGAATTTAATTACAGAGCAGATAATAACCTGCATATTTCTGAGAGAGAGAGAGAGAGAGAGAGAGAGAGAGAGAGAGAGAGAGAGAGAGAGAGAGAGAGAGACACACACACACACACACACACTCTCACTCTCTCTCTCTCTCTCTCTCTCTCTCTCTCTCTCTCTCTGTACTTCTGTCTTTATCTTTCTATCAATTCTTCATGCTTTCTGCTTCACTTTGCAGCATCATCTTCATTTTGCAAACTTAACCTCATTCACCAATAATAACATGGCTTCAATTTAACATTAAGACGTATGCCACAGGTGCTTCATCAAAATCACCAGCACTCCCATTTAAGAAGAGTCTGGAGTTTAGTTTTATGCCATCTTTTAGGCAGAAAACTTATATACAATAATATTAGCAATTTGCAGCCTAGAAGGTTCCCCTGCCCTAGATGTAAAGCTTAAACCAGCAATGCTTTAAGAACCAAAAAAACAGAACTACACCAAGAACAATGTAAAAGAATATTTCAAGGCAAGAAAAAGATAAGATAAGATTTACTTTGTTCATCCCTCTTGGGGAAATTAATGAACATAAGAATTGATATTCCATTTAACAGTTTCATTGCTTGGTTACAAGGCACACACTCACATCTCTAAAGGGCAGTTTGTCCAGTAGAGTGAGACCCAACATGACCATGCGAGCCACCCAGAAGAAGAGGATGTCATGGCCGGTCTCGAGCAACGCTCCAGGGTAGAACAGCTCTAGTTCCTCCGTCTGGCAGATTTATAAATCATGTGGTTAGAAAAAAAATAAGCAGATGATTTATCTCTTTAATGTAACACATATATTACAATGTAGACCTGTTTCACCTCAAACATTTGTAAACCTTAACCCACAAAAATTTTAAACTGATTAACATGTCTAAAGCAGTGCTCCAGGGTAGAACAGTTCAAGTTCCTCAGTCTGGCAGATTCATACATCATGCACAGATGGAAAAATTTTTTGGATGATTTACCTTTTTAACATAATACATATGTGTAGCAATGCCACAAAATGAAGACGTCAGTTGACTACTTGGCAAACCGCTATTTTCCTCAAGGATTGAAATCCTCACTATTTAAAATGCTTTTACTTCTTACACAATATAAAAGTTAGAAATAAGGATAGCATGAAAAGCGGAAACTTCAAGCTTACTTTGGAAAAGTTAATTCACCCAAAAATTTCTCTGCCGCAAAATGTCTCATTTCATGGCGTCCGCAAAACGTCTCATTTCGTGGCGTCGTTTCAAATATATTAAAATGTAGACCTGTATTACCTCAACATTTGTAAACTTAGCCCCCAAAAACTTTAAACTGACATAAGCATATTTAGAATTTTCATTATCAGAAAATCTCTGTAAATCTTTGGACAATAGGTGAAAAGCTTCAACATAACATCAAAACAGATTTACCACAGGATTTGGAATAAAAAATGTGTTCATCTTCAACAAAATCACTGCGCTCAAAAGTTTTTTCTCTGCTCCTCACTGGTTCGTAATTTTTAAAATTAAGGGAGAAATAGGTTAAAAAGATAAATTTGCAAGAAGCAAAGTGGTTATCTCTAGGTGATTGTATTATTTTGTCATAGCTGACACAACACAGCTTACCTTGTCGGGCCATCCAAACACAGAGAAAGGGAATAATCCAGAAGAAAACCAAGTGTCTAACACATCCTCATCTGAAAAAAAAAAAAAAAGATGGAGCATTTCTCAACAATAACCCATATCCTTGGTGAAAGACGTTTCAACAAGCAAGAATGAAAGCAAACAGCCGTTGACTAATCAACTTTTGTGAACATTGATAATGATTTCAGTGTACAACAAATATATTACAAAATATTATTATTTTATTATTTATAGTTGTATTATATAAAGGCTGAGTGCAGCATTTTTTGGTTTTAAGAAATTTTAAGCTTGCCCTAGAAATAATACGACTAAGTAACTCACTCCCTTCTTGTATTAAGCCAAGCCTTTATGACTCAGATGCCTAAGCCTTTCACAATACAACCGTTCACCAAATAAATTCCCACTAAATCTAGGGCTGCACAAGTAAAATTTGCAGTCAACTTAAACTATCCGATTTTGGAGGTTTTCAATCCACCATGTCCCACACGGCTGTTAAAGAGCGGCATTTTAGTTTGCCAGCCGCACCCGTGGAGCAGCCTGTAGCCTGATCGGGTCATGAGGTCAACCACCCCGGCGGAACGGGGATTCCCCTTTCTACTTATTAGGTCTAATTTTCACACCGAAACAATGGAGAATTTCAGCTCATACATGAAATATAGAAGTACAAAAATCATATAATTTGTTAGATCTATATTTAAACCATAAGAACCTATATTTTTTCCTCTTCGTTTCATTTAATTGATGGAATTATTGAGCATTTTACCAAGTACATGAATCTGGAATAATCTTTCGGTGGTAAGGTTTTTTTTACGGGATATTTTTCAAAAAGTGAAACAATTTTGGGGGATGAAATTTTCACAGTATCTCATATATATGTTGAACTTAACACCCACCAAAAGGCATTAGCGAAGAGTTCTCCGTTTTCAAGTTATGCAGGTTTGATTTATGACAGTTCACTTCTTACAGCGCTGGTGAGGTGTTTTGATATAAATTAATGAATCTAAATAATGATAGAACACTGTACTGGTTCAAGCTATAGAGCATCAATATATATGAGAGAGACCTGATCTTAACTATTGACAAAAATTATAAATAAGCACTAAGAAGAAAATGAAACTTATGTGGAGTTGCACATAAATTTGCAGTCTTACTTTACAGGTAAGTTATAGGTTTACTTTGCCTAATGTTTTTCAATCGGCAGGGAGTGTGCTAAGACTCTGTCTCCCTGTAATATTTTCAAGCTTTTATAACTTCCTTCAAACCTGTGGCGCCTAAGTGCTTTGAGTTTATTTACGTCAGAATATTAATAACATAATTATTGTAAGTCTTTTTTTTTATGGTTACCGGAAATGATTTCGCATACCAAAAGTTAGTAACGAGCCTTTGATAAAGTCTTCAAAATTAGAGAAACTTTCGATTGTTTCCTCTGTTTCCTAGGTCACAATCTATTACCGCAAGGTGTGCAAACTTCATGGAGTTTTTCATTGTGTTCATATTCTAAGTGCTGCTCCATATTTAACAGTTTCGGTTCGAGGTTGATAAGGTAGATCTATAGTGCAGAGTGTTATTTATGAGTAGTTCATGCAGACCCGAGCGTGTGCAATTATTTAAAAAATCATATAAAATCACTGAAAAACTCTTCGCATTTGAAACTTTCACAAGTTTCTTATATTAATCTTTTAAATTTAAGGGAAATAATTTTTAAGAGACAAAATTGCTTCACTTTTGAAATATTCCTAATAAACTGAGGTGTTACAAAAATTATGACTTTTTTCAGTTGTTTTATTAGAAGTAAAACGATTCAAATGTACCATGTAAATACGTTATAATTAAGAGATTAAAAGTATAGCGTACTCAGAAAAAATTCAGCTTTTAAATGAATATATGTTTGATATACTTGGTGTTAATTAGGTCAGATTTATTGCGATGTAAAAACAAGTAAAAATTCCCAATATTACACTTTACAGCAGTGCACCGACACGCACGGGCACACACGGTTGTAGCCTGCCTGACAGGTGATTGATTACCGATCCGGCCACTAACTGCGGGTGTCTGAGGTAGGGCCTGGAAGCAAACTAAGTTGCTGCTTTTTGGTCTATTTTAACAGCTGTGCCCAAGACAGGTATGAAAAGGTGTAGGAAGTAATATATATCAGTCTCTTTTCCCAGCATTCAGCAGAATTAGGAAAAAGTTTATCATTGAAAATTTAAGTTTTCTAATACTATTTATAGAGAGTGATCCTGTACATGAGCCAGCTTTTGAAGCTTATTATATTTGAAAAACAATGTATTTACCTATAACAATGTGAATATCATACTTGTTCTATACAGCTTTGTTTGAAAATTTGCACATGTTTGTAACAAACTCAGCCAAATTCTGTTATAAAGGAACTAATTAGACAGTTTGTTCAATGTCTTTAAAAAAAAAAAAGCTGCAGTGATTAAAATCAGTTAGACATTTTTTATTCCTATGACCGTTTTTTGGAAACCAAGGGAAAAGATACATTTCACCTATTTGGAACTGCAGAAAATATTCTGAAAGCCTGACCCAACTTTCAATCAAGAATGACTTTTTATGTCTTGTGTCTATTATTTCAAAGTTATTTCTTTAACTTTGAAGGAAATGCTAAGCTGAACCAGGTTAACACCAACCAGGATATAAGATACTCTTACCTTGCTGCAATGAAATCTTGGAAGCGTCAACACCAAATCGTTCTGCAGCTCTCTGTTTTGCTTCATCCTCTGTGCGTCCGCTCACCCAGTTTTTCTCGTCAGTGTCCTGCGTCAGAGATAAATTCATGATTGAAATGATGATTTTAGCGTGGATTTGAGAAATTATCTTTGAAAACAATATGAAAATTGATTGCCTTTACTAGGAACTCTCATTTTGAGACCACACATAAAAAAAATGAAAAAAAAAAAAACAAACTGGAAAGGCCACTACATTGGAATGAGCTTTAATTTTTTGGTATCCTAAGGTTATAAATACCAGGCTTAAGAAAAGGCCATGAAAGGAGACTTTCAACATTGAATATCACTTTGAAATGCTTTGCCCAAACTACACTCTGGACAACCTAGACCCAGTTTTGAATAAGACAAAAAAAAAAAAAGAACAGAAAGGAGAGGGACAAAAGATAATTTCAATTTTCTTCATCAAAATTACAATCATGCCACGTCATGTATGTTTGAAAGTCCCTAACTTGAATGTCAACTGCACGTGCTTACTTTTTTCTTCATTTTATCATCTTTAATACAACTTTATCTCTAAAAAATATCCACATGATGCATATAAAATTTTCTTTAAAAAAAAATTTAACATGCTAAATGATGTTTTTCATACTTTCTTGACTCACAACTTAGGCTTTAGAAATTTATTTGATCATGGTTAAGTGAAAATGACTCAATGATTAAGCAGCTTGGCAAACTTGGCAAAGCCACTGGAGTCGCAAGGTTAGAATTTTCAGTTTGATTCAATATTTGCAAAATCTCATGTGGATATAAAGTTCAGCAGACAGAGACTACATCATATCAGATTTTGGCTTCACAGACATACTGGATTAGCCATTTTTACGGATGATAGACATAATGAAAGAAAGGAAATGTAAAGTATTTAGATATGGTAACAAATTAAAAGTCTCATTCAACTTAAAAATTTTTTATTTACATAATCTTAAAATAAAAGATACAAAAAAAAAGATTACCTCGCCTCCTGGCTGCCCTTCCACTGAGACAAAGTAAGCTGGGATACGATGGCCCCACCACAGTTGTCTTGAAATGCACCAGTCTCTGTTTAGATGATATCAAAACAGGAATTATTGAATAATTTGATGTAATGTATCCTAGAAAGTTTGTCATAAAATGACAAATCTTTGAAAAATAAGTATATTTACATTGCAATGAATATGATTATGTTCTCTAATTTACCATAATTTTGAGTGGACCAAAATGGTGCAAAACGTGTAGAAAAAAAATTAAATTCAACCAAGCTTGGTCAGACTAATTAGGGCCACACAAAAATAAAATAAGTTGAAGAATTAAAAAGAAATGAAAATGGAGCAGTCTGTACACCAACCTGGAATTTTCAAGCCAGGCATACCAAGTTTTGTGGAACATCTCCGGGATGATCCGGAGCTCTCCCTCCCTCAAGGCTTTCACAGATCGGTCACACATCTGCTTTACATCAACATACCACTGGGGCTTGAGCAAGGGCTCAATCACATCTTTTGAACGGCTGGAAATGATGTTGAAGGAAGTAAATTTAGTGAAGATATTGTTTTGGTTTTTTTTCTTTTAATAAATAAGCGAACTCAGAGATTGAGAATCATATTTTCCTAAACCCATTAGACATGGGCACAAATTTGGTTAAAAATTTTTGTGTTCCTTTCATTGGTAAATTACATGAGTTAACTTGAACAGCATTAATCTGTAAGAGAAATTCAACATCTCAATTCTTCATCAAGTTCATTTATTGAGAAAAACTGCACAAAACATTGAAATGAGCCCTTAAAGAGAGATTCACGATGAGAAATCCGTCAACCTCTTGCCTAGAGAAATATAACTCAAATGACCTTTTTCAGTTGATAGAGACTCTGGCTTTTAGGATTATATTTTTGGTAAAAACAAAGACACACTGCTGAAATTCCCTCTCTCACCTGCAAGTAGGGATCACCATGGGATTGTCTTTTGTTCCTCTGTACAATCCCTTCTCCTTGAGCGCTTCCAACACTGCTGTTCTGGCATCAAACCTCTTCATACCCTGCAGTAGAGAGGGTCAGTATTGATTTCCTTTTTTTTTTTTTCAGCTGATTTTATCAGCATAAATTGTTATTAGGCAAGCAGGATAAAGTGTAATGTTAGAAAAGAATGATAGAGACATAGACAAGAGAGAAAACAAAAGCAAACTCATCTATCAGAGATATTTGAGATAAATGAGGCAGAGTTGACCTCGAACTTGTATAGTGCAAATAAGACGATTTTGTATTAAAAAAAATTACATTGAATAGAAACTGATTGAGTTTGAAATCTCTAGATTTCTAGATTTGGCTGAAATGGAAGAGTTATTGATATAATTATCTGGGGTAAAAAGTTTCAAAATTTTCATTATGTCAATCAAATTTGCTATGGTTTATTCAATATTAACTGCAGTATCTTGCTTATTAATTCTATGTGTCTAAGATCAAAACAGTTGAAGCTATGGCTAAACAACTTGCACCAATCAAGACCATGTATTGATGAGTCTGCTAAAATAATTTGCTTTTAGGAAATAATGCTGCGAACAGCTAAAGTTGGCACATCTTTATCCTATGATATATGATATAAGAAGTTTCTATGCGTTTCAGCTGCAAATAATAAAAAAAAATTTTCATACTATAGTCACTAGATATGATGTGTGATTTTCTTACTATAAACTGTCCACAGTTGCCTGTGATGAGTCCGTTGTTGTCAATGATGGTGATAAATGGCAGATTGTGTCGTTTGCCCAGCTCATAATCATTATGGTCATGAGCTGGTGTGATCTTTACAGCACCTGTGATGACACAGAAAAACACTTAATTACCTGTGTGAACTTGGCATCTTTATAGAACTTTCTTTACTCAAATATAATCATGTTTTTGACAGATTAGATCTCTGACCATAGAAAATGGTAGATATCTACCTGATTAGAAATAAAGCTCAAAAACATTAATAATCAGGTTGGATAACTGTAACTTTTATCCGTGTTACACAGGTTTTTGCTTAAGATCATAATTATCAAATCAGCTCAAAGAAGACAGATTAAAACTAATTCAAAGAAGTCATAAAAGAACTTGTTTAGTGGGAAGTATCCAAACAATTCTGACAGAGAAAAATTTTTTTTAAGTAAATGCAATTTATATGAAAAACAGAAACCACACAGATAGGCAGTTAATAATTATATAAAAATTTAAACTGAACTTTAAACATCTCCCAAGATGCACACAACTGCATTGCTCCTTCGATAAATTCACCATCCCTACTTATTAAATACCTACCAGTTCCGAACTCCCTGTCAACAAAACTGTCAAACACAATGGGCATTTTGCGATCAGTGTCAAAAGGGTGCTGCACAAACTTTCCCTTGAGATGTGCATATCTTGGGTCCTCAGGATGAACAGCCACAGCAGTATCCCCTAACATTGTTTCAATACGAGTTGTCGCCACAACTATTTCCTCCTCTGAAGTTAAAAAAAGAAAGAGGGAAGGAAAAATGGCAGCATTTAGGACAATTTAAAAGAAGAAAAACGAAGTAATAAAAGAGATATTGAAATAAAAATAAAAGGCTGGTGAAAAGATAAAAAATAAGATTGGTCATAGTGTTGGAAGAGCTGGACTATTTTGTACTATTGTCTTCTAAATTGACAAATTAATTAAAAAAAAAAAACATTGCAAAAATTTTGTCTCTACAACTCATGTCAACAGCCCCCCCCCCCCTATAACCAGCTAAAATAAAAATACAAAAAAACTGAAATGAATAAGCATGCTAGAAATTCCTCATTTTTATTATCAAGAAATCTGTCATTTCAAAATTCTATTTATCCCCCTACCAAACCTAGTAAATCTTTCACATAATAGCCAAATTCAATGAAGATTATTATCATCCTTTCAATTACCTGAATCAACAATTTTGTATGCAAAGGACACCAAAACTCCAAACTCGATCTTCTGGTCATAGCCTGGCACAGACATGAGTGTTCTGCCTTCGACTTCTTTCTTGTCCACCTGAAAGATAATCAAATGTGTAGGAATGCCACAAAATGAGACGTTTTGTGGCAGACAAATTTTTGGGGTAAATGCAATTTTCTTAAAGAAAGATTGAAATATCTGCTTTTTTTTTTATTGCTCTAATTTATAACTTTCATTTTGTTTCAAAAGCACTTTAAATAGCGAGGATTTCAAGTCTTCTTGAGGAAAATGGCATTTTCCCTCAAGTAGTCCACTGCCACAAAACGTCTCCTTTTGTGGCTTCATTAAACGAATATTACCTGAATCTCAAGCTTTACTTTCAAAGACCCTTGTAATTTAAAGAGGAAATAAAAAGTATTTCTTAAAACAATTCCTGCCCGGGCAAAAAAGTCTTTTCACTAAATGCATCATCTCTCATGCCATAATACTAATAATACAAGGTTCTTTAAAGATAGATTTTATCAATTAATCCTAATCTCAATCAGGATATAAAAGATTGCTTTCCAAGGCTACCCCCCCCCCCCCCCCCCCCCCCCCCCCCCACTCCCTCCACACACTCACACACCTCCAAAACTCCCTTTTTCAAATGAGGACTAGAGAAAAACAAACTCTTTAGAGGTTTTTATGTGGGCAGAAAACCTTTCATCAAAAAAATGATGATCAAAAGCCATTATCCATTAAATCATCTTTTAATATACTAATAATAGCAAAGCATACCAGTTTATTTATCAAGTCACAAACTTACAAGCATTGATGAGCTTGCCTTTCTTATTTATAACTTGTATAATAATACTTCATTCTCCACTCATGCACTTTATTTTCACCCGCAACAATATCATTGAGGAGTTAAAGGAGTGCAACTGCTTATTCTCAGTATCACAAATAACAACTTTATGCAAAATTATCTTATTACTGAGCAGTCAAAAGAACTCAAACACTTCTGTCAGGCAACGGACAAAACCTAACTTGACCCATTCTAAATATAATTTTCTATAGCCTGATCTTCCTGTGGCCCTAAAGATGAATGATAACTGTGTATATGCAAGTGTGTGTTAAGCAGAAAATATTAAGTAGTTCTAGCCAAGTTACTTCATAAACAAAAAAGACTAAGAATAAAACCAAAGATTAAAAAACGACCATAGAGGGATAAATTGAAAATAGATTTCACAAACCTCAATGTCTGAAATAGCTGACCGAAGTGTGCAGGACCAGTTCACAAGGCGAACGCTGCGATAAATGAGTCCCTTTTCGTGCATGCGACAAAATGCTTCAGTCACAGCTTTACAAAGTTTCTGGTGATAGCAAATGATGCAATAATGGAAGTTTTGGTCTTTCAATTTATTCAGAAAGTAACAATATTTCTGTGAAATAAAACTTACTTTTGTACAGACAGCAGAAAAAAATCAAACAAACTATTTGCTAAAAAATGCCATACATCCATCTTGCACTTTAATCTTTTAGGCTGCATATGATTTGCTCTTATGGATGAGATTGGCACTTAGGTTTTTCAAACACGCTCTATCTAAATACGTTAAGAAAATTTGAAAAATTATTCGATTTAGTTTAAGAGCTTTGGAAAGCACCTATGTACCAATAAATCTTGTCGGTCACCATAATCTGCAATGTAATCCATTATCTTGATTTAAACTATTAGAGGTTTTGCTTACATCATCCATGGTAAAAGACACTCGGTCCCAATCATATGAGCCTCCAAGTTGCCTCAGTTGATCATAGATTCTATGGCCTTTCCTGAAATGTGCATTGAATCTTTATTTTTCAAATCAAATTCATAAGGACTAGTTGCAAGATATTTATGTAATTCATAAGAGTGTTTTTATTCTTAACTATGGATTTCTCGATCAGAAAAAGGCCTCACAAGACTAACAGTCAGACTGCAACATTTTAGATGAAGAAAGTGTACCATTCAGCTTTCCTGTAGAAGATTTTTGTACTAATTCCTTGAATCCAAGAGAACACTCTAATAAATTTACTTGCTAGGAATAGTGTTACGCAATGAACAATTTTAAAATCAAAGCAAAATAAATATGTTAAATGATGGTGAAAGAAGGAGAATCAGTGGCGGCGGTGGTGATACTAGTAGCCATGATATTGGCTGGAGTAACAGAAGTTACAATAGCAGTCATTGAAGAATGTTAACAGTTACAAGAATGGCATAAAAACCTTCCAGAAATAAAACTGTAAATGCTATCACTGAGTTCAGTTTACTCACTCATTCTTCCACTGCCAAATCCTCTGCACAAAAGCCTCACGGCCCAAGTCATGCCTAGTCTTTTTTTCCTCTCGCCAGAGTTTTTTCTCAACCACGACCTGCGTAGCAATACCAGCATGATCGCAACCAGGAACCCACAGAGCTGCTCGTCCCTTCATGCGGTGCCTGCAACAAAGAAACTAGTTTAGCTTCTTTATTAACGGCGATAAGGATACCATTTCAGACTCAAAACAAAGTTAACAATGAGCAAGTTGTTTGAAATCAGTAAAACAGTAGTCTCTGAATATGATTTCAAACTTTTCTTCTCAAATATGCACCACTATTACACAGTTATTTAAAATTGTATGTATCCCAATCATTTCTAATTTTTTTTTTCTTTTTCCTTCTTCATGAAATAGATAGCCTTGCATGCAAAGAATCTGAAATCAAATGTATCCCAATCATTTCTAATTTTTTTTTTCATATTTCATGAAATAGATAGCCTTACATGCAAAGAATCTAAATAAATATTAATGTATCCCAATCGTTTCTAATTTTCTTTTCTTTTTATTATTTCATAAAATAGATAGCCTTTCATGCAAAGAATCTAAATCAAATATGACAGTGAAAGTCCATTTTATCCTGTTCTTTGGTCTCAGTTTTATTAACTTACCATCTCACAAGGCAGTCCTCCACAGAGTTGGTCAAGCCATGCCCTAGATGAAGGTAACCTGTCACATTAGGAGGAGGAATCACTATCACAAACTTCTCTTCAGGCTTCAGTGACTTCAAATCTCTTCCCTGAAAATTTTAATGCATTGATAACTATCTTTTTCGCTTCTAATCCGTCATTCTTTGGAGCCATGTCATTAAGAGATTATTGAGATATATTAGGTTTTGAAAGATGGAAAAAGTCTGTTCCTGGCAAAGTTACAAAATCATGTCATTTTGCATAGCATCCAGCAATCACTGAGCTTGCAGAATTAAGGTCTGCAAAATCTTGTGAAATGTGAGACAAAGCAGAAGAAACTATCTACACAGTTGCTATGGATTGAAACATTTAAAAAAAAAATAGTTGTAACGAAAGATAAGTGAAGTTATCATGTAAAAAAAAAAACAGGTGGTTTAGTGATTTAGCCGTTCAGGTTTGTAGAAGAGGAAATAAAGTGATTTAATCATTTCTCCTGATTGCAAATGACAATAAATTTCAATAATCTCAATATTAAATAGGAACAGACATAGCCTCAAGATGTAAAAAGTTTGCACAATTTTTAGATGAAATATTCAAAAGCTACCAGGAGAGTAAGAAAAAATTTTCACCTAAATCTGACTTTAGAAGATGCTTGCAAGCTCAATTTCAAACATCTATAGATTTACTGGCCGCCCCTGTGTTAATGCTTATACAGATAAAAAGCCCAGCAATATACATCCAATTATTCTTTTCGACCACTAGTGACTTGATGTACTTGATCAAGTAAATTTTCATACCAGTCCAAAATATCAATCAATGCCACAATAATCTGTGTAGAAAACATGCGACTAATGATCCATTTACTCACAGTGTTTTACATTTTAGATTAATATACAAGAAATTGCTCCTTTTGGTATTTTATCCCTTCATCACTGCCACAACAACATACCTAGTTCCTTATTATTTAGCGCCATCTTTTGCTTGTTTAGTCCAGTCACCCAAACAAAGCCTCAATAAAACCATGGTTAGCACAACTTTGCTGAAACACTATAGACTTTCTTGATTCTCCTATCTAAAATTACTAAAGGTCATGATTTGAAACTTAATGGGCTTATATTGAGAGGAAAAAACTAGGAAATTAGGACTTAACCTTAGAAATATACAAGATTTAGATGAATCGCTCAATAACATGACCAAAGAATAGCTGATCCAAACACAGAGGTTGAAATGATCTAACTGTGTGGTACAATCCGTTTTCATAAATATTTATGATTCTAAGATAGAGATGCTGGGTGAAAAAAAAAATAAAAATAAAAATATGAGCAGGAAAAAAATACAAATTGAACCTACCCCATATTCTGGCTTGAAAAATCCTTCTTTTACCCACCAGTCATACCATGCAGCCTCGACATACTGTGGGCTGTAAGCATCAGGCATCTGGCCTTTTGTATCTGAGTCAACAATATGAGAAGTTACACGAGCACTTCATTGAGCTTTCAGGGAAAACCCTTTAATAAATTTTACAATATTAAATTATTATGAAATGGCCAATTTTTTTTATGACAAAAACATTTTTGTTTCAATTGATTTGTGAAAGAAACAGGAAATTTGATGTCAGCTATTCTCTAGACTAAAAAAATTTTTGCCAGTCTAATTCCAAGGGAACACACGCATATAAAATCCAGCAGTGTAAAATTCCTAAAATGTTAGGTCAGTTACTTGTAGATTTGACTAGCAGCTTTCTGTCTTTATAGTGCATGTCTTATGTAAATTACAAATCTCTTTGAAAAATAATGGAATTAACTGAAATGTGAAATTTACCTTTTTTAGCCCCAGGTTCTGTCGGGACTTCATATTTAATTACTTGCTTCTCTTTTGGAGCTTTCTTTTTACTCTTGGTCTGCAAGGAAAATAAAAATGTTTTTCTTCTTTATTTGCAAGAAATATTGCTTCAGAAGTTTTCATTATGCTCTCATTCAAACCTAAGTAAAAGAAAATTTATGAATTTTACAGGCATGCATAAATGCAAATCTACAAGATGCAGTTTTTATATTTAGTTTGACTCAAGATTACTAAATATGATAGAGGGTTTACCTATCATCATGATCATATGCCACACACACACAAAAAAAAAATTGAAATGTTGTTTATACACTGCTCACGATTCTATTCTATTTGTTACTTCTACAATTTGAAAAGAGACTATCAAACACAGGGTAAAAAAACTTTTTCTGCAAAATAATTCTTATTAAACTTAAGTGAGAAATTGTACAATCTGTTTCATAACTATTCATGTTTTGTCTTTGTCCCCTAAATTTCAAATCTAGAGCATTTGGTCACAACTATCTCTTCTCACACTAAAAACAAAACTGGAAAAAGGAAAGATTCTCTTTCGGTCCTAACAATCTATAGAGAGAATGACACAACCATCAATATACCAGTTGTTGCTTTTTCAAAATAGGACTGATGTGTCTTTAAAATAAATTTAGCTCAAACTTCAATCAAAAAAAATTATAAATTATTTTAATTCTTGCTTCCAAACTCCTTATAAATATCAACTTAGGTATCTAAAGTCAAGCTCTAAAAATTACGAAATATCAGATAATCACTTAAAAAGTTAATTGTATCTTAAATAGTTATACGGCTGAAAAACACAAATTTAATATTATATTGCGCTTGTTTTGAATTGCATTTAAACCATTCTTATGTTTAAATTGCCTTCCAATTGATACTTCTAATATCACGGGTGTTGAAACAACCATAATTCAGGGTTTGAATACCACATCTAGGCAAGCATTTACAATTAGTTCCAATAAAAGTGCATTTCAAACCTCTGCTGAGCATATATATATATATTTTAAACTCGTGAAAGGATGTATATCTTTATATAGTAAAAATCATCATTCTTTTTTTTTTTTTTGACCCGAACAAAACAAAAAAAATAAGTTAATTCCTTTCACTGGGTAAACCATCTGTACCATAAAGTAGAAAAATATGTACCGCATTTATTGACTACTACTAGAGCCAAGAATTATAATTGTGAAGCTTTAAGTAAACTTCTCAGCAGTAGTTAGTCTAAATTTAGAAATTACTTTTAAAGCTATTACTTACTAACAAGAATTAAGTTCTACTTCTACTAGATCTAGAACTACTAAAACTACTATAAAAATTTATTGAAACTACCACACATCTACTACTGTTGT